>JAGKTI010013541.1:7222-22890 GCA_018397915.1 Birgus latro
CGCAGGTTTAAACGTACAGAAATGACAGTGATTAGGTGGATGTGCAGTGCGTCCCAGTGTGCAAGGCCTGGGGGGGCTGGGTTTATGTTGGAAGAGTTGAGAGGTAGGATAGGACTGGAGTGTATTGGTGTTGTGATGAGGATATGTAGGCTGAGGTGGTTTGGACATGTGGAGAGGATGGGGGATGATAATTGGGTACAGAGGGCGAGAGGTGTTAATATTGGGGGAGGGGTTGGGAGGGGTAGACCAAGAAAGACATGGTACGAGGTCATTAAGTGTGACCTAAGGGTTAAGGGACTGAACAGGGAGGCTGCCAGGGATCGAGCAGCGTGGAGAGCCGCCATTAGGTGACCAAGGCCGACACATGCAAGCATGTTGGAGCCTTCAAAAATGAAAACAAAAACGAAATGCCTGGACCTGCTCCTTATGCTCCTTCCCCCCACCAACTAACCCCCTCACTAACCTTACTCCTACTTCCTCCACACCTCCTCAGCCTAACCCACCATTCCTTCCCACACCATCCAATCCCCCAACCCCTCCCATCCCACCCCAACCCTTACCCCTATCACAACCTTCTCCTACCCCCTCTCCTCCACCCACACCACCACTTCCCCTCCGTGCTGCAGCACCCAACACACATCGCACACATAACTTAAACATCCTTCAATTAAACACAGATGGCATAAACACAAAAAAACAAGAAATCACACAATTCATCAAACAACACAACATACACATTTTCATCTCACAAGAAACAAAACTACACACAACACAAAAAACACCTACAATTCATAATTTCACCACCATCAGACAAGACCGGGCCGACGGCAGTGGCTGTGGACTCATCACCCTGGTACACAAATCCATCAACTTTTCAGATACCAGTGCAACACAAAGTCACTTCTCCCCCCATATGACACTACAACAGAAATACAATCAATTAAAATATGCACTGGTAACAAATCACACACAACAATCACCAACATATACATTCCCCCCCCAATCATCCCCCACAGTACCACATAATTACTCTCCACAAATACACCACATCACTAACATACCCAACATCATCCTGGGTGGTGATTTCAACGCCAAGGCATCGGCCTGGCATATCAACAACCCTGACACAGACAGAGGGCTGGCACTACAAATCCAGACAGATCATCTTTTCATACTTAATAATCCCAATCAACATCCCCATATCTCACACCAAGCCCTCTTCCTCCCATCATCCCCAGACATCTCCTTCTGCTCCCCAAACCTCACCCTGACAACATCCTGGTGGGTGGTCAGAACCAATACCAGCAAACTCTACAAAACACTAAACAGCATCACACTCTCCAACAGCAACAATACACAATCACACACTGCCATTCAAACTAAAGTTTTCAGGACAGAGGGTCGAGACGGACAGAATCACAATATCCAGCTCAAAGCCGAAAAATGCGCTTTGCTTTAACCAGCAGAGGGCTTGGCCGAATTACAAAGGATAATTGAGAGTTTACTGTACTTCAGACGGACCTATCACTATCTAACTGGTCACAAAACCTGTCCTTTTCTTCCACAACTCTAGTGTCATAAGCAATACAGTAATCAACTCCACTTGCACAATATTAAGATTAAACTTGACACATATAAGGACTGTGTTAATATGTTCATAATCATTCATTCCTCTCATACAAAGTTCAACAATGCAACTCCCTTTACTCAAGTGTGCTCATATTTGAATTTACACATCTGTGTCACATAATATGCCATTGCATCATACCTTAAAACTTTCATCCTGTCTTTCTACCCACTTAAATCTGTCACACTCATCTCTCACATTCCGTGCAGCTATACTGTATATGCCAACCTAGTTTACTAGACCCTGGGCACAGAATAAACACCCAATGCCATTTGGACAATGATGAGATTCAGAGGCTAGGAAGATCTCTGGTCAACTGATACACAACCAAAAACAATTTTATAACCTAAAATAACTTAAAACTTTTTAACCCTATGAAACCCTAATTTTGCTCAACCAAGGGGAAAAAAAAATTCAAGTGGTGGTGAGAAAAATTCTGACAGACCCAAACTAAAAAAATGGGTCACAATGCAGAGATCACCTCCACAAGAATCTTTTACACTACTACAATGTCTTATTTATTCCACCTCCCACTAGTTTTATACAATCAAGGAAGATAATTCACAGACAGTTATTAATTTTCACCTTAACCTCTTCAGTACCGGTACTTTAATCCAATGTGCCAGGGAATGTCTTTCCTTTTATTATTGCTATCTACAGTACTGTATTCATACAGTACTGTACCAGTATTTCACTTAGGACAGGCGTTTTGAACTGGATGGGTTTGATACAACATTGTCCACCGACAATGAAGGTGCAAAATCTGTGGTTTCTGATAGCTATGAGGGATTCAAAGCTGAGGCCCTACTCAAGGAGTCAATCCCAGGCAAGGGGGTGTTTGTTTACAATTCCTAACAGCACCCAAAACAACCAGATGCAATCCTGTGGTGGGCGAAGACAGATGGACGCCACTTTAAAACAAAATTGCCCTTATCAGTGTCTATTTACCCAAACAAACCAGTAAATGACCATAACTTTACCCAACCTTACATATCAAAACCTAACCTATCTTATACTAACCTAATGACACTTATCCTATTCCTTGTGTAATCATACTGTATTTTCCTTATTAATGGAACATCTCCATACTCAAAAACACACTTCTGTACACTTAAACAGTCACTGAATCAATTTAAAAGTTGGTAAAAAATCTCTGCTAAAGAGGTGCTCCAATGTCTGTCTATAGCCAGATGCCATAATCCCATAAGGGTTGGTCGTTTGTCTTTGAGTTAACTGTTTTACAGGGGTAGGGCGCACTAACCCTCTACCAACCCAGCTGTCGACATGCAGAGAATACGTATGGGTTGGTTATATGGTTGCCATCCAAAAATGCAAATGGTTTCCTGGCCTGCAAGAAAGCATTTGACTTGGCACTCAATGTAAAGCCACCTGAAAAGGAAAGAAGGGTACAAAAGTGTGACAGAAATGATGGAAGAAACAGCAAGAGAACAAGGCAGACAGAGAAAAATAATGGTAAATGTGAATGAAGTAGGCAGCACTATATCAGAGTGTATGATGGTAACCTAAGATTAGCTACAGTACTAAAAATTTTACCTAGCAAAATCTGGATAAAACTACTGAACAAGCCTATAGGCACCCTGCAGTCTCCATACCTAACTCGAGCTTATTTTAATCCTAACTTAACTATCACCACACAGTTACAATAATGCAAGCTGCCATGTTACTATAACAGAAAATGACTCAAATACAATCCTGGAAAAAGTGTTAAGACTGAAAAAAAAAACTTGCTCACCATACAGTATTTCTGCCAAACCCTGGCAAAGGCAACTAAATAGTTTGGCTAGGATTAGTTTGTATAATGTAAAATAGGCTCCACATGTAAATCCTGTAATTAATTACTGTACTTATTTTTCCACAAAATTAGGGCTTGCTTCGGTATTAAAACCAAATATGCCAGCCAACTTGGTATTCATGGTTAGATCTACCTTGTGAAACTCATTAGCAAGGCTGCACAACTTAAAATTAACACTCATACTAAGAACATTTAGGAAGCCTGTACCGTAATGTTGGCTGCCCTCATATTATAATGATCCATGGTGAACAAGGAAAAAAGATTTTACATCTGCCCGTGTGAGTGGGTGGTGAAGTGTTACTCACTTGAACTTAACTACACACAAGCACAAGTACCTTTCCTACTGCTTGAAACGCAATTAAAGACAATACTCTTCCAAATTTACAAATAAAGAGAAAAAAAGTAACCCTCACCAACAACAGGTGAACCGCCGCGTCGCGCAAACAAGGCCTAACCCCTCTCGCCCCAACTCGTTCTCGGCTCTGTACAAAGCAGTGCTTAAGGAATTTTGTCATACTCTACTCATGATTTATATATATATATATATATTTCTGTATCGACTAGAGACTTACCTACATTTATACAATGTAGCCACATCACATTTTTCTAATTAAGGAACCGAAACTGTAGGCTGCTTTAAGTAATAGTTTATGAACTGAACTTCTATCTGTCTAAAGTCAGACGCCATAATCTCGTAAGGGGCGGTCGTTTAGTGGTTTTACGCAAGGCCAATAACACTAGTGATATTGGCCTTGGTTTTACGGGGAGGGGCACGACGACCGCCAACCCATTTGTTGACACGTAGGGAACACGTGTGGGTTGGTTAAATGGTTATCACCCATGCTCAGTAAATGGTTTCCTGGCTTAAAGGGAACCATTAGGCTTATCACTCAATGTAAAGCAGCTGAAAAAGAAAGAAGAGTAATAAAAAGTGACAAGAATGATATGAGAAACTGGATTAGAGAGGACAGAAAAAAAAGTAATGAAGGCGAAGGAACAAGTAGCCATCAAGCGAGTGGAACTTACCCACGTTAAAACTTAGCTGAAGTCTGACGATCGCGCTGTGATTATACGAATCCTTACTTGAAATGTGCATGCCGCAGGTGTTGTTAGTATATCTTCTTGTAGATTAGTTATTCCCGCATTAGTGACAAAATTCAGTGACAAGGAAAAAGCACCCAATAATCTATCTATCTGTCTATTTCCAGACGCCATAATCCCGTAAGGGGTGGCCATTTGACTTTGAGTTATTTGTTTTACGGGAAGGGGCACTAACCCTCCACCAACCCACTTGTTGACACGTAGGGAGCACGTATGGTTTGGTTATATGGTTACCACCCAACACTGTAAATAGTTATTGGCTTACAGGAAATCATTTGGCTTGTCACTCAATGTAAAGCCACCTGTAAAGGAAAGAAAAGTGATAAGAAGTTACAGGAAAGATGGGGGAAATAGGAAGAAAGGAGGGCAGGCACAGAAAAAGAATGATAAAGGCTAAGGAAGAAGTAGACAGCACTACATCAAGTGAGTGGATGATGGTCGCCACCACCTACCACTAAAAAATTATGAAAATAAGGCAAGCAAACTAAAATAAAACAAGAAGGAGCACTCGGACAGTGCAATACTCCCATGCCCGGCAAATAGTCTAAAGACTGAACATTGACTTTGCCCTGTGACTTTGACCTACGCCAACTTTTCTCAAAATCAAATCCATTCATACTTGCTTTATCATGAACCTTCCCAAAAAATATGGTCAAGATCGAAACTGTTGTAGCTGAACTTGCCATATGACCTTCGCCTTTGACCTTTCCCTGTGACCTGGACATTTAAATGGCTGGATCCAAATTCTAAATTCTATTAGTTTCTCCTTACCCTGAAGCCTTCCACAATGTTTGGTCTTAATCGGACAAAAACTTTAAGTTACCCTTGCCATGTGACCTTGACCTTTGATCTATTGTTCTCAAAAATATAGGTCAACCCCATTGTTGACTTTCAATACTTCCAATAAGTTTGGTCCAGATCAGATTAAAAGCTTTTTAATTAATTCGTTCACACACATACACACGGATCGAATGTCGACCTTGCCCTGTGTCCTTGACCTTTGACCATTCCTTATGACTTTGACCTTCGATTGTTCTAAAAATCGAATCCATTTATTCTTGTCATATCTTCAGTCTTTCTACAGTTTGGTCTAAATCAGATAAAAACTTTTAAAGCTATCTATCTATCTATTGCCAGACGCCTTAATTCCGTAAGGGTTGGCCACAAACAAATCGCCTCCATGTCACCCTCTTCCCCGCCTTTTCATTGCCCTGCTCCCAGCTCACTTCCCCCTCTCTCATATACCTCTCCATTCCATCCCTCCATCTCATCCTTGGCCTCCCCCTCCCTCTCCCCCTCTCACATACACTCTCCTCGTCAGTCTCTCACTCTCCATCCTCTCCACATGGCCAAACCACCTCAATGTGTTTCTTTCAACGCTTCCTATCACATCAAATCCACACCACAACGCACCTTCACTTCCTTATTTGTCAGTCTGTCTCTCCATGTGACTCCACATGCTCCTCTCAAATAATTCATTTCCACTGCTCTCACTCTTGACATGTGTCCCTCCAACAAGGTCCAAGTTTCACTTCCATACGTTAGAGCTGGTATCACAATACTGTCATGTAGTAGCTTTTTCACTTCCATGCTCACTTCCCTGTTTCTTATCACTGCTTTCAAGGAACCAACAACTTTTCTTTCTTTGTGTACCCTTCCAAGCACTTCACCCTCTAAACTTCCATTAAACTCATCACACTACCAAAGTACTTAAATGCACTCACATTTTCCATTTCCTCCTCATCCAACCTCACTGTACATTCACTGACTTCACATCTTTCGAATTCCGTTTCTTACACACTCTCCCAAACTTATCCACCAAGCCTTGCAGCTCCCATTCGTCTTCATTTAACAACACAGTATCATCTGCAAACAACAGTACAGGGAGTTTCCAAACACTGCCCTCTCTCACTAGGGCCGCTCCAACATCCACTGCCCTACTTGTATCTTTTATTACCCCATCCATATACAAACTGACCAACCATGGAGGCATGACACATCCTTGTTTCAATCCAACCTTCAAATAAAAAAAATCACTCAGTCCACTATCTACACGCACTGCAGCCTTAACTCCCTCATACATACTCTTCACGGCCTTCAACAACTTTCCATCTACTCCATACATTCTTAATGCTTTCCATAATCCTTGTCTATCCACCCTGTCATATGCTTTCTCCAAATCCATGAAGACCACATACAACTTCTTTCCCTTCTCTAGAAACTTTTCCACTAACGATCTAAGAATTTATAACTGATATACACAACTTCCCTTCCTAAAACCTCCCTGTTCTTCTTCAACTAATTCCTCTGTTATTTCTCTAACTCTGTCAATAAGTATCCTACCATATACTATTCCTGTTAAGACGGCAAATGCCCCTGTGGTTACCACACACTCCCTTTTCCCCTTTTCCTTTGTACAGGAAATAATTATTCCTGACTTCCAATCCTCCGGGACTCTTTTAAAGCTGCAATTGCCATTTAATCTTGATCTTCGATCTCTTGTTTTCAAAAACAGTAAGTTACTCCTAAGAAGACCCTTATAACTTCTGCCAAGTATGGCTAAACTCAAACGGAAACGTTGGAGTTATTTTCCTCACTCACACGGGCCAAATTTTAGCCTTGTCATGAAGCCCTGACGTTTGGCTGACAGTTTTCAGCACTGAATCACATCATTCTTGCATTAACCTGAACCATCTCACTCTCGCACCTCATTTCCCCCTTCCCGTCATATATATTTTTTCCAACTGTCTCCTCGTTATCTATGAGGATGGCAAGACCATTTCATCCCCACTTCTTCTGAGACCCTCCTGAGTCAGAGCTCTAGCTTGGAAAGGTGGTAGCCATCGAGGGTAAGGACGAGGAGGGAGTGGAGGAGGTCGGCCAGGCCACCTCAACCCCCTTCAGGGTGGAGACGAGCCTCCACGAGGAGTACTAGTTTACAGTGGTGTGCAGGCTTGAGCACTGCTTCAGCCTAGTAGGCCCAGACTAAATAGGGCCTGTTGGCTGCAGTACGAGTGAAAGCATTCCTTCTAGCCGCAAGGAGACGGGGGGTGGGGGGCAAGCCATCCCATTTCGGTGCTAGTCGCATGCCCGGATAAATAGGGAGGATTTTCGTCAGGAATGACATCCAGCCGTAAAACTGACCAAAAACAGAAATGACGGAGCTGTATGGCGAAGACTGGTCAAACACATCAATCCCATATAGAAATGGGAAAAGATGTCAGATAAAGATTTTACAAAGTTTGGTCTAAATCGGGCAAAAACTGTTTAGGTGATTTGCAAGGCCAACGTTTAACTTAGCCTGTGACTTGACCATTGTCCAATCGTTCTAAAAGAAAGTTTCCTCATTGGCTAACCCTCCATCCCTCCACCAAGTTTGGTTAAAATCTGATGAAAAACTTTTTGAGTAACTTTGTTCACACACACACACACACACACACACACACACACACACACACACACACATACACATACACACACACACGTTTGCTAAAACAGAATAACCTTTCTCTCGCGGGTATAAAAAAAAATACATTCCGTTTTCCACTCACTGTGAATGCTTGAATAACTAGCAGTTATGTGCCGGGACGATTCCCATACGTTAATATGAGAAATGGTAACACAAGTGTTAATACTGATAAAGGAGACACATGCTCACATCCATTTATTATTTTATCTTTATCATGGAATGTAACAACCCCCTTCCTTCAGCTACAGCACTGTCCTGTGTTGATATATAATCTAGCAACAGCTTCACAACACACACAAAAATCATCAAGCAGCAGGTCACCCAGCAATACCTACACTCATCAGAACACTGACTTACACAATCCAAAATTACTATTCTACAATCTACTCTGTTACACAGTTTCAGAGAGCGCAAACGACTGCAACTGGATCGGCATTTGTACACAGTTCTACGAGTACCTTGATCCACTGCCAACGTAACCATCAGACTTAACCGAAACGATAACAGACACGGGGGAATACATAACCTTCGTCCAACTTCGCTGGTGGAGGCAATAAAATCCACTATCACTCTTCACACCAGACAGACACGAATTTCAAACATACCCTAAAATCTCCATCTTTATTTAATACCACTCCCTAAAGAAAGAAATGTCAAAATTCTTGGACTTCCGTTGTTTTGGATACAGGTATAATTTTTTTTTTTTTTTCAACGCAAGTAACATCAATGCAAAGGCGTTCCGCAATTTCGACACTTTGAAACCACTCACAGGCACTACCATCGGATGGCAGAAGGAAAAAATGAAAAGAGTCTACAAGTTAAGCAGGTCATCCGTACAACAGTAAAAAACGCAAACCCAAGCTAGGCTCCACCATAAGAGCCATAAATATGGAAAAGTTTCAAAATACGCAAAACAGTGCTTTAAGATTAATCAGTGGATGTAGTATAAAGACTACAAATATCGTTCGATAGCATCAATACTTCAAATTGGCCTCTCGCACTGAAGGAGCACTTGAACATGCTCGCAAAGGTAAACAGCTCATTGATTCAGCAAAGAATCCATCCTACCCATGTAACTTTATGTTGCAACCCCCCCCCACCAAAGAAAAAAAAAAAAGAAAACTTTCTGATATTACACTAAATGCCTCAACTGCATCCCTAAGCTTCACTGTAAATAAATACGCAACCACCACAGCCATCCAAAACTTCCAGCCAAACAACATCCTTCATAAAATCACTATCAAACATTATTCCCCCATAAACTGGTCTTCCCAGAGATCACGAGTGTACCCTGATGCGGTCCTCACCCTTCCCTGCTTTAGTGACAGTACAAAATACAACCCCAAAACAATCAGTTCTGCCATGACTGCAATGTAGTCCCCACATCACAGCACATTTGTTCATCTTATTTTCACAACTCAAGCGACCCTTCAACATAACAAAAGCTCTCTAGAAGTGCCCTGCTGGAAGTGGCCGGTTTGATGAAGTCCATTGGGTTCACGCCCAGATGAGTCTGAGGCGCCAAGATCAGCAACATTCATGTAACCGCTGTCTTGAAGGATGGAGGGTTTAAGATTTGAAGTCTTTTACGTAGAGCTCACCATCATCACCATCTTCACTTTATTTCTTACAAATGCGTGGGGTGGGAGGGAGGGATCCGGAAATAGAATAGGGAAACAAAAGAATCGCTTGTGTTTGTTGTTATTGTTGTTGCTGCTGCTGCTGCTACTGCTCCTGCTGCTGTTGTTGATGTGGACCCATGCTCATTTGAACGTGAATCTGGTGGACTGCAATTTGAAATTTTTCTTTTCCTGCGGTTCAATACCTTTCTTTAGGCGGAATGGGAGGGAGGTATGGGATTTGTGTAGCCGGGCATTGGTGTCGCTCGGGTATGTCGTTACGCCGCTCCTTTCAAACACCAAAGGCGTATTAATTCACAGAAAACTGTATCACAATGACAATGACCATTCAACTGACCATCATGCTAAAAGGAGATACAACCTTTGTCACGTGGGCAGTACACAGGGACAACCATGCTGCTGGATTACTTACCAAAGACAATGGATGAAAATGCACAGGTCCTTAATCTATACGGAGGCAACAGACGGGGAAGGAGGGGCGAGAGGGCTGGGGAGAGATAGGGGAGGGGAAGGAACTGAGAAGGGGCGGGGAGAAGGGGGTGGGGAGGTGAGAGGGCAGGGGTGACAGGTGATGGGAGGGGAGAGGGCAGGGGTGACAGGTGAGGGGAGAAGAGGGGTGAGGAAGAGAGAGGACAGGGGAGGGGAGTGATCTGGGGGAGGAGAGAGAGAACTGGAGAGAGAAGAGAAGGAGGGGGGAGAAGGAGGAGGGGTAGGTAGGAAGGGGTCTGGTATCTAGCTTGCAATATACTCATACCTACAGCTCGCCAGCACTACCATATTCCCATTGGTTTATTAAGACTACAGTTGGATGAGTTTTGTCACGTACAGAGTTCCTCCACCGGGCCTAAATACATTATGGTCCGTCTCAGTCTGGATCCTAGTCTGGGTGGCACTGGGAGCTTCGTAGCATATTTTCCTTAGCGATTTAGTTTACATCTTAACATTTTCTTGTATCTTATTTATTTGTCCTTAATATCGACATAGTTTGCATGAATAAGATGCTAGAGCAGCGTTTCTTAACCTGAGGTGCTAGCACTCCAGGGGGTGCAGACGTTTATTTTAAGGGGTGCTGAAAAATGCAACATATATTGGTTTTTCTTGGTACTGGCATCGTTGATATTTAACTTTTGGAGAACGTATAAAATAAATTGTCAATGAGTACTTCACTGTACTTTATCCTTGTAGTAGTGTAGTAGCTGTAGCAGTGTAGCAACTGTAGTCCTAGTAACCAGATGTAAGGGGGTGCTGGACTGTGCGGCCTTACTGCTGGGGGTGCTGAGGCCCGAAAAGGTTAAGAAACGCTGCGCTACAGGATCTTTGGGGTATAATGTGCAAAAATAAATCGCTAAGGAAGAAGTGTAACTCCCCTAAGCTTCTTGAAATATGATCTTGTATTCCACGAGAGTCGGTTCATAAGCTTCTTAAAATATGATCTTGTATTCCACGAGAGTCGGTTCATAAGCTTCTCAAAATATGATCTTGTATTCCACGAGAGTCGGTTCATATCTAAGGATCATATTATAAGTCGTTTTGGAGATTTTGTAGCATTACTTACCTTAGGCACTTATTCAGCACAACATAATATTCTCACGTATGTTACTGAGGCAAACTATTTCGATAATAATATGATATAAATAACAAAAAAGAATATGTCACGATGCAATAAATAAAATAAATCGCGAAGAAAAGGTTGGTACGAAGCCTCCTATGTCGGCCCACTTTTCTGTTCTATCATGGGAGGAGTTTAATGGGCTCGAGGCGGCCGCATGCACCGTCACCAACCCCCCTGCGTCTACACCACAAGGTCACTGGGTGTACAGGAAGTTGCTATGGCGCCACACTGCATTTCACCATCATCATCATCATCATCGCCACCCTACTTCTCCCTTTTCATTATTGCTGAACTTGCTTCCCATCATCATCGCTGTCACTGTCATAACTATACTTCCCTCCCATCATCACCATAACCACACTTCCGTCCCATCATCATCACCATAACCACACTTCCCTCCCATCATCATCACCATAACCACACTTCCCTCCCATCATCATCACCATAACCACACTTCCCTCCCATCATCATCACCATAACTACACTTCCCTCCCATCATCATCACTATAACCACACTTTCCTCCCATCATAATCACCATAACCACACATTCCTCCTATCATCATCATAACCATTCACACATCCCTTCTGTCATCATCATCATCACTTATTGGATCTGATAGTTGTTAGGGTCCGTAGTCTCGAAAAGTATATCTATCTCTATCTATCTATCTTTAGTCAGACGCCATGATCCCATAAGGGGTACCCGTTTGTCTTTGAGCTGGTTGTTTTCCAGGAGGTGGTACTAAACCTCCGGCAACCCACTTGTCCAAACGTAGGGAACAAGTATGGGATGGTTATATGGATACCATCGAGAGTTGTGAATGGTTTCCGGGCATACAGGAAACCATTATGTGTGTCAATGTAAAGCCACCTAAAAAGGAAAGAAGAGTAATAAAAAGTGACAGGAAAGATGAAAGGAAAAGCGGGTACTAATAAACCATATGGTAAAACTGAAGGTCTGCGTTCACGTTGACTTGAAGGCTTCCTAGCTCCTTTTCACAATCTGTACTATAATTGTATTTCTCCACAGGACTCGTTCACCTTCTCATGGTCGGGATTACTCTAGTATTCTGTTGCAGCTAACGCCAGTCCAGTTGATTCAGTGTTAATACTGCTACTGCAGAATCGGGAAATAATATTCAATTCCAGCTAACCCCAGACGATTTTATCGTGCTGAGTCATAGTTTGTCACAAAACCATGAGTTGCATACACTGAGATACAGTGGGAAGCAAAGTTATGTCATACTATAGAGCCCACTGGGATGTAAATGCATGTGTCATGCAAGGGAAATGCAATGGGAAGAAAACGCCATGAATCATGCAATGGGCACAGCTCGAAAGAAAACGTGTTTTATGTATATATATATATATAGTGGCCTCCACTGGGAGGTCAATTTATGTGTCAAACAACAAGTTCCACTGGGAAGTAAAGGTAGTGTCATATAAGTGTTTTAGTTTATGGCAGGAAGTGGGCTGTGCTGTGTAGCCTGCTGCGCCACTCACAGCGGCCTTATCAATGTTGTCACAACCCTCCCCCCCCCCCCCTTCCCCCCCCCCCCCCCCCATACCAGGGAACATGGACCCCGATTAAAAAACAAACTAAAAATGATTTGGTTTAACCTGGAAAGACAAGGGAAGGCGAATAAAGAGTCCTCTCATTTCTCCTGTTCCTCCTGCAAAAACAGCTCTTGGCTACGAGAGGGATGATGTCTAGGTTTATATATTTGTTTTATTAGGAAGGACATTGCAATGAGGGTGCAGAATTTTCCCGTGCCTCAAGGTCTTCCTGCAAAATAAATCTAAGTTACGACTGAGAATGCATCGTAAGCTTGTTTGTGACTCCAGGGCTTTCTTCATTGACTTACTGGATGATCGACTTCTTCTCTTAACCTCGATTTTGACGTGTAGGAAGAGCAATAAACATGTAAAGCTTTTCTATTCACCTTTCCTTTGTCCTACCTGCAAAAATAAACAATTGCTCATAATAACAATCTTTTTGTAACGAAGATGCGTTTTTGCATGAAGAGCAAGAGACAGGGAAAATTCTACACTCTACTTGTCTGGAAAAATAATAAAATAAGTAAAAACAAAATAATAGTTACGAGGGGCCGTTGATCATAAGACTGAGTATCTCATTCCTGACTTACGATCTTTCTAAAGTTAAAGCTGTGCCTAAGATTGTTTATTCCTTTATATTCACTCACACATCTACCAAACACCTGACAATCAAACCAGAGTGAATATTATAATGAAAACAATACGAAAAACAAGTAGTGCCAGACACAGCAAACCTCGTCCAACAGTAGTTTATTGCTGATAAATAATGAATCGGTACTGCCAGTGTCAGTAAACGATTAAAGTCTAAGGTAATTGCGCAAATGAAATGACCTTTCAAGGTCATATAAGGTCAAAGATCATGGTACCAATTAAAAGTCTATTTGGGACTTCCTGTATGTAGATAATGGTAAATATCTATCTGCAACCCGTTTAGTTATAGCCTCCTGAATATCTGTGACCTTGAGTTTGACCTGTCAAAGTCACTCAGGGTCAAAGGTCTTGATGCCAAATGAAAGCCCATATGGGAGTTCCTGTATGCTGATAATAGCAAATATCTCTAGCTTCAACCGGTTCCAAGTTATAGCCCTCTGAAAATCCGTGACCTTGATATTGACCTATCAAGGTCTCTCGATTACCTCCAAAATTTAATCACTTCTTTTGGGACGAATGCCCACATATCCTGAAAGTTTCATAAAATTTCATTCAATCGTTTTTCCATAATGTTGCTGACAAACAAAGAAACAAACAGAAACAATGAAACAAACAAACACACAAAGAAAGTGGACCAAAAACAGCACCTCGCCGTATTCCGCCCCGGGCGAGGTAACAACAAATTCTGATAACAGTTAACTGCTACGGAGAGTCGTTTAGCATGGAAATTATCTGACTCCTTGAAATAGGTGACGTCTTTCCTGTTTTATTCTTGACTAGGAGTTATATACTGCAGCCTTAGATAACCCCTTTCACTACTAGAGTTGAACAAAATCATTGAATAAAATCATGTGCTGGCAATCTAGTTGATATAAAGAAGACGTCACCAAAGGGTGAAGATCCTTGATACCTAAAAACTGAACCTGGGTACTACTTATGTGGGTTATCCATTAACTTCACCTCGTGAACCTTCCACACGAAGAAGGAGGCTTAGATTAATGCCTATCGACTACACGAAGGTCACAGTGGCAGAAAGTCAATATCTGCTTAGTTCCAGTCTTTCCCACGAGTCCCTGTGGTCGTTTTATATCCAAGTCTCCAACTGTACTGTTGAATGACGAGGGATATGGGGTAAAAACTGAGTCCACAGTTTGAACAGCTGGAAAATCATACTCAGAGTCTTCCAGCTGGGAGCCGAACGCGCTAACCAATACACCACTGGTTACCCCCTTGCGGTTGGTGGCACTTCAGGAAATGGCATGTCCCATGATTGCCGGATCCCGAGAGAGGGAAGGGGGGTGGTCCTGACTTTCCTGTCTTTTAGAGCGGGAACACATTTAGGAGTGGCTCTACCTATCTGCTTCTCACGATCTTCGGAGGCTAAGTGCCTGACTCACAGATTTTACCAACTTTATCAAAGCTACACTACAACACAGCACACATACCCCACCACTAAATCACCTCATTCCATACTACACCAAAGGAATTAACTGAACGGCCATGAAGCTCCCTCATCTGACACTATTGTTCTTGTTTTTAGCTGTGCTCTTTTTTTCCGAGGCTACCAGAAGGGATTACACATTTCTTTTTGCTAGTACAGATGATCGTATTATTTAAAGCACAGGAAACTTAGTAGCGTCTCCTCCTTAGCGATTTATATCCTATGTTACACCATATTTCTCTTGTTTGTATCTCATATCTGCCTAATATCGACACAGTTTCCGTCAGTAACGTGCAAGAGGGTTGTCGAGGTGTGAGGGGTGAAATGAATTGGTGAGAGAGAAGCAATACGAAATCTCAGAATAGGTGGAAAATAAATTGCTAAGGAGAGACACTACGAAATCTTAGATGTGGCGCAAAATAAATAAATAGGGAAGAGGTACTATGAACTATCAGAAAATAAAATAATCGCCGAGGAAGGGGGCGCTATGAAATCAAGAAACCAACTAGAAAATTAATGACAAGAATAAGCGATACATGTTTTCCAGGTCCACCTTGCGTAAGTGATCTATAGATAAACGAAATATTGGTCTCCCTCTCATTCTTTACTAAACGCAGGATTGGTTCCTGCTCCTGGTGGAGGATGGCTTCTCTCTCCCTCTCTTTGTGTGTGGGGGTGGGATGTGTCACTACCCTACTTCCTTCTCACTCTCCCCAAAACACACACACACACATACACACACACACACACACACAC
>JAGKTI010013542.1:5407-22889 GCA_018397915.1 Birgus latro
GGAGATGGGATGGGAGTAGAGGGAGAGGAAGAGGTTTGGAGATGGGATGGAAGGAGAGGAGGAAGAGGAGGAGGAGGAAGGCTATGTTTGGGGTAAAGGGGAGGGGAGAGATGAGAAGGAAAGGGAGTGGAGGAGGGGGGGAGAGGGAGGAGAAGATAAGGCAGGAAAGGAGGAAGAGCTAGGATGGAAGGATGGGGAAAAAAGAGAAGAGGAAATGAGAGGGGAAAGAAGGGGAGGAAGGGGAATAAATGAGGTGCCAATAGAGGAGAAGGGATGGTAAAGAGGAAGGGGAGAGAGGACAGATGGGGTAACGAAAATAAAGAGGAATGGGTGAGAGGAGAGAAGGATGGACAGGAGGAGAAAGAGAGAAGAGGAGAATGGATCAGAGGTGGGGAGGAAGAAGAAGAGGGGAACGAGAAAAGAGGAGAAGGAAGAGGAAGGAAGGAAGGAAGGAGGACAGGAGGAGTCAGGAAAGAAGAGAGGAGTGGCCGGATAGAAGGAGTCTCGTGTCTTCCTGTTTGTGATTTTCAAGAACTGGTTTAAGGACTTGGAAGAAAATAAGGATAGGCAGATTAATTTAGTGGCAATGTTCTGTTAACCTTACACCAGCGAGACTTTATTTTAAGAGAGACAGACAGACAGACAGACAGACAGAGACTATCATGCAAACATCACTCCTAACCCAATCCTCACCTGCCTTCCTACACACACACACACACTAACGCACACTTCAACACACACTGACTGCACACTCACACTCACACTATTGCTCATATGAATAATCCCACAAAGAGGTCATGCACATCAACACTTTTACACCTTGTTCAGTTGGATTTTCCTTGAACTTGACAGCTAGTTGTGGTTTTATGATCTTGAAATCCTGACAAAAAAAAAAAAGAAGCAAAAACACCTTCTTTCCCTTCCCACGTCTCTGTCTTTTGTCTGTCAGTCTGTCTGTCTGTATATCTGTTTGTCTGTATATCTGTCTGTCTGTCTGTCTGTCTGTCTGTCTATCTGCCTGTCTCTCAATACTACCCCTAATAATTCATCTTAGGTAATGGGAGATCTCTCATACTTAAGCGGTTAAATTCTAGGTGTAAAATTTAATTAAGAAAATAATAACCATCGATAAATATAGAACTACTCAACTTGGACTATTTCTTGTTACTATGAATTATATAACTTGTCTTATGTGTCAAATTCCGGCATAGACTTTATAATCCGTTCTCTGAGGCCCAGCAGTCCTCCTACGTGCCACACACCTTCACATCTCGCCACTTCGGCACCAGTACCCACCGTTCATACTGAAGACATGCTATTTCTTTCACGATTGACGAAATAGTAGTAGCATTTTTTTTTTTAAAGATATTTACATGTTGGTGGACCTTAGGAATGATCAGTATAGTCTGTTATAGTGTAATTCAGATCCTCAAACTGTTCCATGCCCCAGACTAGGACCGAACCCGCGTCCTTTCAAACAGCAGACCACTTTTCTAACCACCTGGCTGCCACCTACATTTAGAATGCTCTGTGGTGTAATCAAGAGCTGAATCTCTGCTATTCGTCTTCTTATCGTCAATATGGTCTAACTTTTTTGTGTGTGTGGTTTCTCATTGTACGTCTGTAATATGTTAAAAATTATTTAAGTTATGAATATATGACAGAGAATCGTTTTAAGAATACTGGGGGCAAATCTATGTAGGCTGATCAGAAGGCGAGGATTTTAGACGATACGAGTAATTATGTACCCGTTTCTCGTCTCACGGTGTTTGAAAGCGACTTGGATTTACCACGAATGTCGATCCAAAAGCTGTTTACCTGTCCATTACCTGACGCCGCACCCTCAGCAAAGGAAACGCAGATATTTATGTTGGAAACTCAGCATCAAACCTTCCTCTCCGACAGACTTACAGCAGAGGAAACTCAGATATTTATGTGCGGAACTCAGCAGCAAGCCTTCCTCTTTGACACACTTATTTTTTTATGTAAGAGGGAAGTAAAGGTCCAGAGGCAGCAACATTTGTCCCTCTCAAAGGAAGTCAAATGGAACGAAGCCAAAATCAAGACCCATTCAGTTCGTGATTCCTGGATAAATAGCAGTTGATGGAAGAGAGGCTATTGACTGGGGGGAAACCGAGGGAGGGAGACTGCCCCAGATTTTAACTGTTGGGTATACGAAGGACTGAGAAGACGATACTTTTTTCCTCTTATCTTGGTCCAGATTTTCTTTTTGCAGCTTATTTCACTTACCTCATTGCCTAGAAAAGATAACTCTACGTCTCTACATCCTTTCCAACTCACTTCTTCGTGACTAGCATCATATTCTAGAGTTAGTCTGTTGTCGCGACTTTGCTTTCAAGGTGGGGAGATGGTAATTTTAGGCCAAGTTAGTGTAAAAAAGGTGTAGTGAACTCTTACATTAATACTTTGTGTTAGAGAGGCACAAAGCTTTCCAAACAGTGTCCTCCCCAAAGACAGATAAAGACAGAGGAATCCAATATCACCAGCCTCCTCCATGCGCAGCTATAGAAATCAGCTTTATCTTGGGTTTGTGAATTTCCTGTTGCCTTGTTATCTCTCTTTCCCTGTTCTATCCTCTCCTGATAAGGCAGAAGATCCCCGTTACTCGCGTCCAGTTTCTTGATGGTATCTTAACCTTACGAGGACATTCACGCCAAAACACAACGCTAATTAGAGTGCTTGTGCAGATCACGAGACAACCCTGGCACGTTTTCCATGGCAATATTCTTTACATAAAAAAAAAAAAAAAAAATATCATGGCAGATAGATCTATGATTCGATGTAATGCACGTTTTCTATGGCAATATTCTTAAAGCCATAACTAAAACGAAAAAAAAAAAATCATGGTAGACAGATGTATGATTCAAACTAACGCATAACTTTTTTTTTTTAAATGCCCTAAATGAGCTCCAGCGATGTGGTCGGTTGCGTGTGGGTCTGCTAGGTCTTCTGATCACGTCAACTACACCCAGGGATAGTAGACAATTAACACGGTACAGTAGTATGTCCTTTCACGTACCTATATCTTGATCTATCTATCTTTCTATCGATATAATCTATCTATCTATCTATATATGCTCATACAAACTTACAGACCTGCATACATACAAACATAAATATACATACATACACACACACACACTAAACGATCTTATTAAACTGATAAAGAGTCCTAGTAGAGAATTTATATACCTTGAAGTATATGTAAGAAAACAGTTTAAGATGGAATGCAGGCGAGCTCACTGACTGCACCTCACAAACACCACCAAGAGCCAAATTTGCATCCACAAACACGATAAGCATTCTGAGAGTAAGAGTGGCCTGCGAAGAGTGAGTTGCAGAGAGTGAGATCTCGTCCTTCAACTCTCTCTTTCCTTCTCGCACCTCAAGGTTAAGGAGCCACTCAAGACGCTCTTCCCTCCAGCAAACTCTCACTCTTTCTCACTTCCTTTGCTCCCAGCCAACTCTCACTTTTGTTTACTTTCCCTGCCTTCGTTTCTGTTACGTCAACCACAAATAAATTATACCCTTAGTTCATTTAACTCGTATTCTCACGGCTTGGGAGGTCTGTGGCATATTTATCTATCTATCTGTCTGTCTGCCTGTCTATCTTTCTATCTATGTATCCATCTATTTCACCTGCATCATCGTTACTACTACGAGATGATTGTGTTCACCTTGGAGATCCTTTTCGAGCTAGAGGGATTAAATAAAGTCGTCTAGAGGTGGTAAAAATAAGATGAACAATGCGTCATCAGAGTAAAGTGGTTAAGGTGAAAATCTTTGGCGCCACGGGATTTTATGAGCCAGGAAAAATTGCCTAGATAGTGTCAGAATAAAATACGAAGTCTGTTAGTGGTGGAGAAAGGGATATCGTTCCGTGTTTTGAAATAAACTATAGTAGGGAAGAAGTGCACGAGAACCTACTAAGTCCACCAAAGAAACTCATAAATCCATTAATATCTATCTATCTATCTATCTGTATACGTCCGAATCTGGGTATTAGTTCTATAGTTCATTCCTACTTTGGCTCACAGCTCCTGATATCACCATTTCTGCGCTAGTACCCACTGTTCATACTAAATACATGCTAAGGCTGCCTCATTCACGACTGGTGTGATGATATTAACGATGGTGTATGGCATGACGATGGGTCTTGTGGAATGTCATCAAAGTCCATATATCGAAGCTCAGGTAATCAAATTTTTCCCCATCCTAGCGTAGGATCGGTCTCACGTCCTTCCGAGCAGCATATAACTCTTCTAACCACTTAACCCTTCATGTTTGTTTTCCATTATCGTCTAATGTTTCTTTTCCGCATTCCATCCTCCTTCGAGCAGTCCCCCACCAAGGCTATCTCTCAGGCCCTCACTCTCCCGGGAAAGTTAAACGGCCGCATTGGCGGGGTGAGGCGAATATAATGAAAGCAAAAACACGGGGCCGGTGCGATAATTAAGATAGTGGACAACAATACCAGTTTCCAGTCTTGGGGAGATTTTCACAAACATATTGATAAGCGACAGGACTTCTTTTTGTAGGAAGAGCGAGGCGAGTTTAGAATCTCTCCATGTCTCTCTTTCTTAAAAATAAATAAATAAATAAATATCTTAAATACGAAAAGAAAATTATCACAAGCTTTTTATTATATCTACAGGAAAGATAAATGTTTACAGAAACTTCCCTTAACCTTTGTTCTTCCTGCAACCGAAAATTCGAGTCACGAGAGAGAGCTGATCGTAAGTTTGTTCGTGAATCTTGCCCCAGTCCTGTCCCCCTGTGCTTTCCAGTTACAGGTGAGGTGGTGCCGGAGTCAGGTCCTGTCCTGGAGCCTGCACGGATCCAGGAAATTAATGGCACTTCGAAAAGATTAGGATTCCATTTGCCTGGTAAACTGGTTCCGATTATTCTCTGTTGGCTTTCCCCAGTTGAGAGGGTTTTCATTTTCGTTCTCTTAGCTGTCACTTACTTGGTATTGGCAAAGATATATCTGGTAAAATTTTCTTGCCTAGGATATCATAGCTGCATAATGTCGTGACCTCAAAATATTATTCTCGTAGTCTCAATGCATCATCTCTGTACATAATGCGTAGAAGACAGCCTCCATCCACGTTCTAGCACCTCACAAGCATATTCACGGTCACTTGGCCACAACAGTCATCTCAGTTTTACAATTAAATAATCCCTCAAGAAACTTCTCCTCAATTTTATCCCTCAAACACTGTCCTGTCCGCAAAGACACAAGCTTATCGATGTGGCCGCCGCTCTTCTTTACCTCAGTACACACACTAACTAATTATAAGTCACCAAAACTAATTCCTCCCTCACTTTAAACCCGTACTTGACCATTTAATCACGATGGCGTCTTCACAGTGTTAATTTATACTGCTGCCAAATTACTTTCTCTAGTTGATGCGAGTCCCATGGTAGGGAAGATTGAGATGGTTATAAATTATCTAACTCCCCTTGTTCAATCATTTTTCTCCAGGTGACTAAAATTATGTGACTAAAACAAAACTATAATATACAGATAGAAGTGAAGGAGCCACCAAAGCAACATACCTCACGCACGACATATCACGACAAATATAGTCCTCTGATATAACCCCAATTTAGAATACCTGAGGAACACCCACCTTGACGGGTTCACATCTACATGAACTAACAACAGCAACAACAACAACAGCATCAGCAACAGCAACAGAAACAACAACGATAACAACATGAACATGAATCACAAGAAGAAGAAGAAGAAGAAGACCATCACCACCAACAAAAGCAACCACAACACCACCACCACCACCAACAAAATCAACATCATCGTCATCATAAAGACTGGATGAAGCTGATACCAACTTAATACATGCTAAGCCACACACGAGCACTTAGCAATATATTACCTGCTGATAATCCATTCTTAATCCTACCACACCCTCTCCTCCCTTCACTATTGTATGTCTATTCTAATTTGACAAGGATCCCTAGCCTCTTTCAGCCCAGTTAGTGGCCAAGTGTAATCAGACTGGAAAGTGGATTTGACTCGTAACCAAGGAGATGCATTCTTAACTCATAGCTAAGGCCCATCGGATTTCATGGAACAAGGGCTTAGTATTCAAGTTTGGACCAGTTCCGTCACGTGAAGACAAATTGTCAATACAGTGCCATGTCTCTGGAAATCTGCTTCTGTTGTCTTCAGTTTAGGAGAGATTGGCGGCACACACACCCTTACATGTCTCTGTTTGGGCACTAATTAATAAACGTCTGTCCTGTTCGGTACTGATGTGATGGTATTTGCAACATGTCGGCAGATCTTACGAATGGAAGATGAGTGAAATCCTTATAGCGAAATTCATCTCAGACTTTTCTTTGGCCGCCTTGACTTACGGTAATTCTTTAGTTTTTTCTTGCTTCCTCCAGACTATTTTATTCAGTTTTGGAAACGTCTCATGTACTTAAAGAGTTAACGAAGTCTGTATATAACCTCTGCAATTGGTTAAGTCTCCCTTGAGCTGAAGAAAACAGTTCCCATGAGGAATTTGATGGTAGCGACTTTACAGCATCTTTTGAGGATAAATTTAGCATAGGATTGACGATTACGGTACTGGGGTAAGATTCTCGAACATATATACGACCAACTCCCTCTCGTACCTCAGATTTCGCTTTGTAGGAAGGACAAGGGGCGTGGGAAGTTTCTGCACTCTCGCTTCCTCGTCTTTCCTGCAATAAGAGAAACATTGCATGATATTTCCCCTCTTGTAACTATAATCTGCCGTCGAGAAAATGAGAGATGCCTCTTAAATTTTACACCCTCTTTCTTCATCCTGCAGAATTAGATTATAGTTGCGACAGAGTAGATGATTGTAAATATGCTCATAAATCCTCCTCCCCTGGTTTACTGTTGAGACCAATGGACGAAGAATTTAGAAATATTTTAGTGCATGATGGATCGTCAAAACTCGCATATCATTTTCTACCAGGTAACCCATAATTTGCGAAAACTTAAATTCTCAGTTATTCAGAATTTTTTGCACATAGATGACCTCTCTTCGGCATCATGCGTGAGGTAGGAGAGTAATGCGCTCTAACAATAAGCGAACTTTTGGGTCTGGCTGTTCAAGGCCATGCACAGCTGGTATTTCCTAACAAGTATATTGCGCTCGGATTTATGAACACAAAATTCAGGGATTAGAATGGATATCCTGAAGAAGGGTGAGGATTAGGGAGTGTGGGGAGTGCCGACCAATACCGTGTAACTAAGACATATATTTTACTTGAAGGGGAAAGGCAAGAGAACTGCTACATCTTCCCAAGCGTCTTGTTCTTATGTGAAAAACAAAACCCGAATTATTACATGAAAATTGCCGTACCCCCTTTTTTTTCAGGACATTGACTCAAAAAATGAAAAAAAAAAATCCCTTTCCTGCCTTAATTAGGATTTTTACTTTATTTTATTTAATTTTACTTACGTTTATCCATTATTTTGTTATCAAGAAGGACTGGGAAAGTAGCGTTCAGTCTCTCACCATGTCTCTTATTTATGTGCAAAAAAACAAAACTTTACCTATTGAGGAGAAAATTATTGCCCCTTGTCAGGCTACATATATCTTACATTTAGTCTTGTAGGAAGGACAAGGAAGGGTGACTGTAGAGCCTTCCCATATCATATTCATCCTGGAAAAAGTCACTCCCTTAGCTGCCTTACTTACAAGTGGAATAATTACTGTAGTTACTTTCTGAATCCCAACCAATAACTACTTTTCAACTGTACCTACTTTTAACCGAAATAAAGACCAGGAGAAAGAATCCACGATACTTCCATGTGTTTTATTAATCGTGAAAAACAATATCGTAATAACCTTAGCTGCAAGAGTGGAAAAAATGCACTAAGTTATTTTCTGAATCCCGGCCCAAGATAACTTTCCGCTCCTAACTATTTTTTTCATATTTAAGGAAGGAAAAGGAAGACTGTGTGATATTCTCGTGCCTCTTGTTTAACCTGGAAAGAACAGAACATCAGTTATTTTAGTTACAATGGGAGAACTGTGTCGTGAGTTATTTTCCCCTCCTTTGTTTTTCCTGCAGCAACAAAGCCTTACGTTATTAGATGAAAAAATGCAGAGTTATTTTACCCTTTCTATATTATTTTCCGTAACACGAAAAGCTATAGTCACGAGAAGAGAAATGATCAAGCTATTCTATCCTTCCTATTTTTTCTGTAACAACAAAATCTTTAGTTACAAGGGGAAAACATTAGGCAAGTTATCCTCTCCATTCTGTTTATTTGTTTATTTTTATCTTCAGTAACAAATTTTTAGTTACGACAGGGGAAATAATCATAAGTTGTTTCCCGAATCTGAGCCCCGAGGTGCAAGAACAGAGGTCGTAAGGTCGTAAATCCTGAAGTTATCTTAATGGGGGAGACTTAAGGATCTGCATGCCTGACTCCCACAACTGCCTCTAATTTAGGGCTATTGCTCTCGCTGGGGAGGGACTGGAGGTTGGATTAGCACTGACAGCCTCCCCCTTGACAGCCCCTTGAACTCCAGAACATCCCTTTTGACAGCCTCTGAAATCCAGGCTTATCCTTTTGACAGCTCTTGGACCTAACTTTAAACCTTGACATCCAACCTCAACCTCGCTCACCACCTTTGATGCTTACTCTCACTGACAGCCTCGCTCTTGACAGCACTTGAACTCATGACTTACCCTTTGACAGTATTTAAATTCTTGATTCACCTTTTGACAGCCCAGTCCGCCTCCATGCCCTGGCCTGCCGCCGGGCCTGTTACGGTACCTGCCCTGCGTACATGCCCCAACACACACACACACACACACACACACACACACACACATACACACACACACACTTGTCTGCACGCCATTCTTATCTCTACATGCACAAGGAAGACAATAAGAGGGAACCGTCTGGCTCTATTTCAAGCCTATGAATCACACTGATATACCATCCAAACAACAAGAGATATTATTCAGATGAGGAAAATCACTCTTGGCTGAAGCGTGGAGGGCAGCCTCGATTAATCCCGTCACTGCAAGAGATCTATCCTGAGTTTATTTACTTGGCGGTGCGCTAATAAAGTAGAAAACTTGACACTGGCTTCCGCTAGATATTATTATTCATCTTAGTGGTGGCTTTGCATCTTCCGCGGGTTAGGTAACTGCATATGCCGGGATATCTGAGCGAAGACCTCGTTTGGAATGCACGGTTTTGCATGTGGGTCTTGTAACATGCCAAAGACCACAAACTGATTAGCGGAACAGAGACACAGCACTAATTTCCCAGTCCTGTTTCTGCCCTTCACCAAGTCCTCTGCTTCTGCCAACTCTGTAACTACTTCACTAGGATGGTGTTTTTTTTTTTTTTTACATATTCCTTATCTACATAAAAATTCACAGTGTCTGTTTGCTTGCCTGTCCTCTATACACAGCCACAGTTTTCAAGCCTACGTTAAATGCTTTAAGTACACGGGTGCAGAGGTGGCCAAGACGGAGGTCACGATCATATAGACAGCACGTGGAGCTTGAGGAAGGGGTGCAGCCTCCTACCCCAAACCTGCTTCCCTCCCTGCCAGAAGAATAGCCGGAATTTTTAAGATAAACAAGCGACTTTCGGTATAATCATCCATAATGAATTAAGTACTAAATCGGTGCTACACAGTCTATATTTGGTGGTTCGGGGCTGGGGGACACTGCCCTCGACCTTCAGTCTCGACCTTGAAAGAAAATGATAAAGGAGTGGATTTGTCTTGATACGTATGCTTACAGGCTTAGATTATAGGCAGCAAGGTAACTGCCCTTGAGGGTTCAGGTGGGGGCCTAATCCCCATCCTAGACTCCCTAAAATAATATCCAGCTTTCCAAAATCAATGGATATATTTATAAATGTCGTTTATTATTGACTATGCATTGGGTGTTGATACGGGAGTGAGCTGTTTTACCTTCCCCAAGACGATCTGAACAGCCACCTTAGACAAGAGGGACGTGGAACAGGGATGGATATTTTTTTTTTTTTAGTTTTGGGAATCTTGCAAGAAAGAAAGTGAGGCACAAGACAGGTCCTCGTTGGTGGGCCGTGGAAGGCTGTCCGTGGTGTTGTTGCAGCAGTTGTCAGTGAACTTAGCCAACGCGAGCAACACCAGGCAGCGCTGATACTTGTCGTTACCAGAAGTTTTCGTTCAACTGGGAGAGCCTCTTAGAAGGAGCTGGATCAATGATGGCTAAATTTAACCCCTCTAATAAATAACAGTTATGCCTCAGTCGAATGGCATCATCTGGAGAAGGCATGAGTAAAATTGGACGTCCTCGTACTGAAGATATTAAAAACCCTTACCACGAGAGGTCCTTCCTAAACTGTGGAAAAACCGTCTGGCCGTAGCAGGAATGGCAAACTAATATTCTCATCGCAGTCCAGGGGTAAATGGATACTGGATACTGTTTCAGACAGCTCCTCTCTTTCTCTCTCTCTCTCTCTCACCATGGCAGTGTAAGGTGTCTGAGGCCATTAACATGTAACCCATCCTACCTTAACCCCCCACCGCTTCCACACACGCTCACCCACCCGTGTTAACTCCTTCACCACGAGCACGATCTCTTACATTTTATTCTTACTTCTTCATTGTGGTCTCGTCTTATACATTTCAAGATTACTACTATCCACTCGCTTTATGTAGTGCTGGCTTCAGGTGACTCTACACCGAGTGGCAATCCAAATTATTTCCTCTAATCCAGAAAACCATTATTGTGTTGAGCAGTAACCAAATAGCCAGAATGGACGCCTGGTAGTCGAGTGGGTTAAGACTCCCCAACTAACATCCGAGAGGTGGCTAGGGTTTATTGCTCCTATAATGCCACTCAGTGAACAACGATCGATTATCCATGCCTTAAATGTCGGGACTGAGTTGCCTCGACATGGATCCCTATGCTCCGAGGGGGCAATAAACGACTGGCCTATGAGTGGATAAATTAAGGGAGACATTTTGAGCTTCAGGATTACATGCACGAGTAGTCTTCATTTACCCCTTCGGCATGAGAGGCCTTCCATTAGCTGGGCTTTAAGTGTGTGTTCTTGGCCCGAATCAAACGAAAACAAAATGAATAAGACTGAAGATATTAATATTTCACCTCAGGAATGACGTCGATTATATATGAGATTTAAACATTCATTTCATATGCAAGAATGATCATTTTTGTACCTTATTCCTTCTAATGCCAGGTGATTATCTTATAGCACCGGCAGGATCACTCATAGCGTAAAGATAAAGGTTTCTTGTCCTACAGATGCTCCTTTCACTGCGATATTCTCCTTTATTTTCTTTAAGCTGGCCTGGGATTGCTATCTCTTTATTCTGAATGCTTGACTATAACAATGGATTAACACTAGGATATGAAGTGTTATGGAAAGTATGTATATTCATGGCATTGTCTTTTTATGCCATAGAGCAACATGAAAAATCCTAAAAGACGGCGAAAATCCGGGCCAAGTTAAGGTGAAAGAAATGAGTTATTTTAGTCTCCCAAAATCCGTACTGACTGATTCTGTAGAGAGAACTCCCTTGCAGTAAACACCCTGCATAACGGCTTAACTGCCATGGTAGAACTTGAGAATTATATTTAGGGGAAGGTCGCTGGTAAATGATTAGTGAAACTGTGTGTTGCTTGAAAAGATGTGAATTTGATGCCAGGGAGAGGCAGGGAACACTTAAGTATCTGAATTTCGTTAAAACAGACTTCATCGATGCTTCACACGACCTACCAACTTCTAGCAACACCCTTCTAATATTATGACACCGATTCTGAATGGGACAGCCCGAGCATGTAGTCAGTGTGGAGGGAGAGCATTAGTATCAAAGTGGTGACATGTGAAGGTGCGGCAGGTAGAAGGACTGCTGGGGCTTGGGGAACGTAATGTCAAGTCCATACCTAGAGTCTGACACGTAAAAACCATTCAGCATTTATTCATCAGAGAGAAACTTGTAGGAATCAGAGGGTAAAGTCACAAGAACAGTTACATAGAACGCCTTAATTATGATTCCTTGAGTGTGTGGTTGATGTAAACGTCATGTACACTCGCAGAAAAAACCCTCGCTCCTCTGTGCTCCGATGAATACCAAAATGAGCACATTCCTCAGACGCACTGAGCCTCTTAACCCCTTCACTGCTAGGACGCTTAGTTTCAGCTCATAGTTGCTTCCTCCAGACGATTTTAGTCTTGAGAAGTAAAAAATACCGTAGAGTAATATTAGTTCTTCTTTCACAGAGTGGCCTTTATATCAGAATACTTCGTCCTGGGAGTCGTATTCTGAGTGGGTTTGGAGATTCCATAGCACCTCTTCCTAGGCGATTTATTCTGCACGTTATTCCTGAATATCGTGTTGTATGTTATTGATGCAAACTGTGTCGACCTTGAAATGATGTAGATAGATAGATAAACAGATAGACAGATAGCATACAAGAGAATGCTAGTGTAAAATAAATCGCTAAGGAAAAGGTGATAGAAGCTCCCCAAGCCACTCAGAACACGGCCGAGTATGTCTGAGTGTTAGGTGTGGTAGTGGGGGTGATAGCTTTCGTTGAGGGGTGAACTAAGCATCCCATACTCCCCACACACCCCATTCACGCACCCCGCCCAATATCCCCCCCCCCTGCCAATACCCTCACACCCTGCCCAATACCACCTACCCTACCCACTGCCACCCAATCCTCTCCATACCTCTGTCACTCCCCTTCCCATACCCTCCCAAACCCCTTCCCATTCCTCCACACGCCTCCTTACCCCACACCCCTCCCCTCCCCTCCCCTCCCCTCAAAATACCCTCACACCCCTCCCCATCCCACGCCCTCCACATACCACCCACACCCCTCCCCATACCCCCACCCAGCGTACATGGAACTCAGCGCTGATATATCTGTCCGAGAGATGAATTCAGAGCAACAACAACAATACAACAGGTTCCACCACCTTGGAAGCCTCACCCCATTGGTCTACCTGTGATACGGAAGAGGTGGAGCCCGATGATGTACAGGACCCGCCAGCCAATCACGTCTTCCTTACAACCACCCGGACAAGGGGTTTAAATTTGGCGGGGTTCGGGGACGGGGAGGTTCATTAACAGAGCATTTTTCAGGGGATCAGGGTTTATATTTATCAAAAGTTTTAGCAAATTTCCAGGATAAATGTCTGCTTACCAGTTTCCTAATAACAGATATCGCTTTATTTTTCATATTCTATAATTTGTGAATCTGATTTTCTTCTTTAATTTTTCCTCGTTCTCTAGGCGCTACCTTACTCCATCCTAGGGTGTCAGAAAAGGTCTAGATGATGAAGACGATGATCATGATCATGATGATGGTGATGATTCAGTCTAGTCTGGGTGTGACGCAGCTGTATGACTGAATATAGTGGCTTAAGCAAACGATATTATACACAATTTAACCTTAAGAGAGTTCGTCGATATAACCCCAGACGACTGGAGTGCGGCACCTCATAATTTTCCTTCACAAGCTGTTGAGTCAGACGGAGGGCTAAGGGTGATGATAGCGTCTTGGGAAATCACTTGCCTTGAAAATACATCTTGCAGGTCCTGGGAGGTGATGAGGAGGGTGTTTGCTGATGATGTTAACTAGTCTAAATTCTCACCTTGACTGTTAGTGCTACCATGATGTATAGAAGGCCATATCACTAGGTAAGCTTAGTATCTGACAGGTCCTCCCAAAAAACCCAGAGGAAAATTAAAAACAATTGTAATAGGGTGGACGCTTCTGTGCTTGACTGAAATTAAGCAGGTTTTTACAGTCCCTCATGCAAGGAAAAAGACACACAAAAAAAGTGAGGAGAAACCGCAGACTATCACGACTGGTGGGAAAAAAATAAAATAAAAGCCTGACAATCGAGAAGATGCAGGAGGGTTAACAAGTGGAAAGATTAGACGGGGGAGTTGGCTACAGCTCGTCCTAGTCACACTGCGTCTTCTCATGTTTAATTCCATATCACCCCAGACGATTTTCTTCAGCTGAGAGGGGGTCATAGGAGCCTGAGAGTGTTAATATGCAGCGATGTCTTACAAGTCGCCTTATATGAACTTTGGTTTTTCTTATAAACCTTCTCCATATGACTGGTTTTTGTTATTAACCTTCTGCATAAGATCTTAAATTTAGTCTTGCTTCTTCCAAATTACTTGTTTTCATCTTCAGAGACATTTTTCAAACTTGATGGTGATGGACATGACATTTTATTAACCCTTGCATTATTACAGGTTCTTACAAAGTTGAATTTAAATCGCCTGGGGTTAGGAAGAAGTAAAATTTCGTCAACATATTCAAGGAGTTAAGTATAGGGCAAGATACAGGAAACTTGCCATTGTTATTTCCAAAACTGAATTCCTATTTTTATTCCAAATTTCCAGTGCCAGTTATACAGTGAAAAATTAAGATATTTTGCAATACATGGCTGTCCTGTAAACATGTCTGTATATTGTAAGATTTATCGCTTGGTTTATCATTGACGTCTTTGCTATGTAATTCTCTAAACTCCCAGACGATTTTATTCAGATTAAGAGATGGGTGTATCTAAACCCTCCTGTTCGATAAACCCCTAAAGCTGAATAAAAGCGTCTGGAGATAACAACCATACCCACTATAAGACTGATTCAACTGATCTTAATATACAACAATCGAAGCTTTATCAAGCGAGTGGATGGATGTGTAACTCATTTCCGTAGACGCTACGAAGGTGATTTTTCAAAGTATTTCTCTGCCCGTTTTCTGTATCCATTCGACCACCACCTTTGTAAGAGTGGGAAATAGGGTTAGGCAAATGATGATGATGATGATGATGATGATGATGATGCGATTCAAAAACTAGTCTCTTGTCAGTAAGGATGTGATTTCGATATTCGGGTGAGGCAATGGACAGTTTAAGTTTAATTCAATTTACACAGACTTTACTGATCTCCCATAATACTCCCCGACATGGCATTGAAGCGCCTCCGAGAATATCATTACCCTCGTACAACATGAGAGCCGTAGCATGTATGTGTTTGTACCAACGGTGAAGGTGCAATACCGAAGTTGTGGCATGTGAAGGTGTGGGGTAGTAGGAGGAATGCTGGGTCTAACGAACAGCCATATTTTTGTGCAGTATCTGAGGTATAAAACACACACACACACACACACACACACACACACACACACACACACACACACACACATACATGACCCCAAAGCGCATTCGGGGTGACCGTGACAAAAACTTCTTCAGTTCCTGCCATCACCATGTTCGTAACAGATTCTCCTTCAGTATTTATTATCTCCACTCCATTTAACAGAAATTTCTCCAGTCACCTCCACCACCAATCACTTCAGCAAAATCTCCCTCAGTCACCTCCATCACCAATCACTTCAGCAAAATCTTCCTCAGTCACCTTCATCACCACTTACGTCAACAAAACCTTCCCCAGTCACCTCTATCACCTCTCATGTCAACAAAACTTCATCCAGTCATCTCCATCACCACTCACTTTAACACAACCTCCCCCAGTCACCTCCATCATCATCATTTCAGCAAAACCTCATCCAGTCGTCTCCATCACCACTCACTTCAGCCTGTTCTATACTATGACTTCTTTTAAGTTTATTTTTGTTACCTTCAGATTATTTTGTTTATATAACATGCCATAAGGTCAGATAACTACTTTTATATGGATATCTGGAAGCCTATCTCGCCGCTGCAGATCTGAAACCAGCGAGACCATTACAGATTAAAACGTTTCCTTTTCAGATCCTCACACCCCGACCTATTGTGTTGGCCTAATCTCAGTGTCGCTCCCACTACGACTGCAGTGGGTCATGATGTGTGGCGACCTTACACCTTTCTTACCTGTAGTTGGAGACTGACTTCGAGGCCTCCCTAAAGAAGTGCTTACAAGATCTGGTGGCATATTAAAGTTTGTCACTCTACATAGATTTGATTAATGGTACATTTATAGGACCTATTTTTAATCTCATTGTTAACAGACAATCGACAGTTTATTCAGAATAGAAGTAGTGCAGCAGTTGGAAGCGGTCTCAAGTGGTCTTCTTCAATAAGTACAGTATAATGACGTCTTTACTATATCTTGACAACGGTAGATCGTAAGATTAGTTCCAGCTGTGTCTTGCGAATCTTATAGCGGAAGAAATTGCCTTGTAATTTAACCACATCACTATGAGTACGTTTCCTTTTTTTCTATATTGCTCCCATTATAGCCAAATGGATTTATGCACCTCCCGTAAGCTGAGTGATATATCTTGGTGGTGTAAAGCAAAATTTTAGATATATCATTACAATCCCGACAACTAGAGGTGTCACACGAGTGCTAAATAAAATTGTCCGTATTACTTTAGTTAGAAATAAATAAAAATAATGAAACCCCGAACAGAAGAGGTTATTTTGTTTCTATTGGTGATGGTTTAGTATAAGAAGGCTCTGCAAACCGAACAAATATCACGTGGAGGTCTCAAGAACAAGATATAGATGACGTGATGGCAGTGAAAGGGCTGAGTACCGTTGTGGGTCCAAGAGTGGCTGGGGTCTGGTTTTGGGGGGGGTGGGGGAGTGAGGTTCGGGGGGGTGGGGTGTGAGGCGAGGTCATGACACCCCCTGACACAGGTTCTTCACATCCACATTCCCCAAGTTGTTGATGGGGGCCCCGGTCAGGCATTATTTATAAACAGGAGGAAGGTATATTAGGATGCTGCTTTGTGGCGATTTGTTTGTGGTCATCTACATTGGGATTAAGGCGTCTGACTATAGCTAGCCAGACAGACAAATAGATAGATAGATAGACAGATAGACATCGTTTCTGAGTCAAGCTTTCTTCATGTTAACAAAGCTGTCTGGCAGATAGCAGAAATAATCGAATCGGTCCTGCACACATGACCTATAAAAATCAAATTCTTGGAGGTTAGGCGTGCTGAACTAACTCCGTTCTTTCTTTAACAACGAACCAGTCACTAATGCTGTTACCATCATCATTACTGCCGCCATTACCACCAGAGTCATCATTGCTACCACCACTGCGACCACCACACCTGAAAACTATTTAATTTCACTTGATGGAACTGGGCTACACCTACAGATTGAATACTATAAGGCGAAAATAACTGAGCTTTAGTTACTGAGTTTCTTGATTAACTGTCTGTTCATCTCTTCATCTGACTACACCTGGCCATCAAGGGAGCTGAAAAGGATTAGGGATCTTGTCAGGTTAGAACAAACACACGATACCACCACCAGCACCACCACCACCACCACCACCACCACCACCACCATCGTCACCACAACCACCACCATCATTACTTCCCACATTTTTACCATAACAAATCACCACACCCCCTAACGCTCCTGTACATGCTTGTGTGAGTTAAGAGAGAGAGTCTGGCTACACAACTCACGAAAAGGTCGACGGGG
>JAGKTI010013543.1:10027-22887 GCA_018397915.1 Birgus latro
AAGAGAGAGAGAGAGAGAGAGAGAGAGAGAGATTATGTAAACCTTAGTGTAAACATAGCAGGGATGGAGAGGAGGAATATGAAGTTGTAAAAAGTGTGGAGAGGAGGAGAGTAACAGCAGAGATAAAAGATGCAATTGACTGGTCAAGAAAAAGTAGACGAGAGTGTTGGGTGAAACATACAAGGAAGGAGTAGCATGTAAATCTAACGATGGAGAAGAACACTGAGGAAGGGATTGATAACTTTGGAAAACTAGCATAGAGTGAGATTTACAGCTGAGGATATAGAATGAAGTATGATTGATTGGATTGCTTTCGACTGAACAAGATCGTCTTCTGTTTGCCCAGATAAAACCCCTAAGTGTTCTAAAAGAAGGAGGTGCTCGAGATAATTTTTGAAGCTTCTGATTGCTGGCATTTCCCTCCGCTAAACACGATCTGCTGTTAGCCTGGATGAAATACCCAACCGCCTTTATCTAACAGCAGCGAAAGAGTTAAACAGCACCGGTGTACCCTCTCGATCCATTGTGATGTGGAAATACTGACGTAGGTGATTATGTTGTTGGATGCGCCCTCAAGTTGGTGTGGCGGTGTGGCACGTGGGGTGGTGAATTATAAATGGTATCGGGTCAGGTCCGTCGAGGCGGTATGGTGAAGGGGCAGGTGTGATGGAGAAATAGAGTTGCTGATGAAGAATATACAGTATGTGTGTGAGTCGGTGTGATGATGTGATAGGTATAGAACAGCAGACAAATTTACTGATGTTTGCTTATCTTTTCGTTCTTTTTGTCACACTTATCTGTGAGCGTTTTTCCATGTGTCATACTTGGTTTGCCGGTATATTACGTAGTTCAGTAGTAATTAGCATCGTGATTAGTTCAGACTCGTACTTTTAGCCAAGTGCTGAGTGAGTTATAACTGCTCTCTCGAGAAATTCTAGCTTCCTGAAGGGGCTATTTTTACGACACGCACTACAAAGTTTCTTTATAAATGGATGGAAGGACATATTCTTAACCATACGTATGATTTTTTTCTTTCAGAAACAGCAGCTTATAGTAATTTTGTAAATCATGCATTAATAATGTAATGGTATCACAACTAGCAATAATTCTTGTGTAGGATCCCAAGCCATAAATATTTTGCTCTTGCTTTTTGTCTGTAAGGAGATCTCACTTTGGGTGTGGACATAATACCAAAAACAGTGAGACAAAAACAAATGCTGCAAATGAACCGAAACACGGGTGACACTGGAGGAAAAATGCTGCGTGTTGATTCATAATAGTTTTATGATATCAGTACAGAGTGCCACTTGCAACTAAGAATGAATCCCAGACATTTGGTGTCGTGCCATCTGAAATCTTGTAAAAATACAATTTTTGTAAGTATAACATTAAATAATAATGCTTAAGAGCGATAGTCAGTCTATATTACATATTTACCAAATGAGGTATTCGAGATGAATGAAAAAAAACAAAAAAACAAAGAAACAGATGCATAAGTGTCTGTACCTTTAGTGGTTACGGCATGTATGGTAGACGAGGAAATAAAATATAGCATGATCTGACTAGAGCCTTGTTGCAGGCATGTTATCGCAAAGTCAATGTGGTACCGTGGCTATGCAGGAAAATGATGAACGCGTATGGTAATGTTGTTAAGAACATAATTCTTCCATATGAATAATTCGCGGATACGATGTGACTGCACTGCTCTGGTGTGATGTGTTGTGCGACCTATATAACTTGGTGCGGTTGGCGCCGTGTGATAGTAAGATGTCCCCAAGTGATGATGGTGACGTGGCTACACTGCTGTACTCTAGTATGTGTATGGAAATGGTGACAGATAAATATTGGTGAGGGTGGCTGCGTGTGCCGGTACGGTGTGACCAAGTGACGATGGTGCGTGAGGCGGCCCGCAGTGTGGTGGTGTTGCAACAGTAATCTGGGTGGTGACGCGGGGTGAGCTGCATGTGTTTTATGGGGCCATTATACTTAGCGGTGTGCCGGGGGCCCTGCCGCCCAGGACCACCTGCCGCCACTGTCGCCAATCACTCACGCTCACAGGCAAGTTAAGGCTGTGACTCACGACAATCTACACGTAATAAGGGTCCACCCACTGACCCGTGATTGTTACCCTACCGTAATTAAAGTTGCAATGACAAGTTGAGGTGACGCGACTTCGGTTGTAGTAACGCAGTAACACGCTGTTGTCAGCACGTTACTGCATGCCGATCATATACCGTAATTATAATGTGATTAAAGTATAGCAAAGCAGCAGCGGAACAACGACACAAGTGCAGCAGCGATGGTAAGGGAGGAAGGGAAGGAGGGAGGGTTAGAAGAGGTTGGTATAAGGGGCAGGTCCAGTAGGGAAGTATACTGTAGTTGCCGGTGGCGGGTATGCGGGTGTCAGGTGGGCCATTGAGGACTCTCTATTGTTTCAGCATAATGGCACTGGGAGAGGAGCGCACGGAAATGTCAGCTCGGCACATCCACACAATGGCACCCAGGCGCTTCAGGGACAGAGGGCCGTAGTATTCTAGGTGGCATAGGGGACTTCGTAGCACCTCTTCACTTGCGACTTATCTGCATATTACGTCTTAACATCCTCTTGTTTGTAATTTATTTCGTTTCAGTATCGACATACTTTGCCACTATAACGTACAAGAGGATACTGAGTTTAATATGTAGAGTAAGTCGTTAAAGACGAGGAATAACGAAATCTCCAAATCCACTTAGAGTGCGAGTCAGAGTGGCCCACCGCGCTCTGGCCCTTAGGTTCTCCGCCACTGAAGCTCTGGGCAGTGCTGTGCTGTGTCTTTTAATTAGTTATAATTTTACGTCCGAGTTGTCGTGGCTGCCATGATGTTTGATAAGGGCATAGAAATTAATTAAGGTGCTGAACTCTCATGTGATGTGCTAAAGTCTTAACCCCCTCCCCTCCCACCCCATGGCCGGCACTTGAGCCCTGCCAGTGTTGGAGGAAAATTGGAGGGATGATGCATCAGTCCCTGCCCTGCCCTCCTCCCCCACAGCCCAGCCTAGACAGACAGACAGACAGACAGCTCAGCGGCAGCAATGAACGTATTAAGCTCCCCCAGCTCTCTTACCTGTCCACCAACCCTCACCCTCTCCCTCCTCTCACTCTCTCCTTTTATTCTTCCCTCCCTGCTATCTCTTCACGCACTACATTTTCATCCTTCCTCCCTCCACCTTCACTGCCCTTTCTCCCTTCTCCATCTCCAATTTTGCTTCTTTTTCTCCCACCTCCCCCTCCAATCTCACGCTATTTTCTTCCTCCTCCCTCTTCACTCACTTCTTTTTCCCTCTTCCTCTCCGTCACTGCCTTTTCTCCATCGTCCTTTCCAGTCTCACTTTTTCTCCCTTCTCAACCTCCCCTTTTTTCCCACTTTCAACTGTCACTTCATTTTCTCCCTGCCTTTCCACTCTGGCCACAAACCTTTCTCCTTCCTTTCTTTTCAGACTCACTTTATATCCTCCCTCCTCTCTCCTCACTCCCTTCTCTTCTTCCTCGCCTTTGTCCACCTCCTCGCGCCTTTCCCTTTTCCTTCTCCGATATTCTCCCTCCTCCCCCTCCACCATAACTTCCATTCCCTCCATCCTCACTTCGTGCTCCCCTTTTTCATATTCCATTCCTCTTTTACTCGCTACGTTGTCCATTTTCCTTTACTTCCTTGCTCACTGCTTACACTCACGCTTCTCTATCCCTTTCCATTCCTTATCTGTATTCTCTCTCTCTCCTGTTAGCTATACATACTCCTTTCTCTTTCTAGTCTATTAATTTCACTAGTTTCTTAATCGTTGTTCACTCTTGTCTTCCTTTTCTCTCCCCACTGTGCCTTTCCTCCCTCTTTCTCGGTTTCCTTTCCACTTCCCTTCATCCCCCCTACCCTCCCTACCCCCTGTGGCCCGCACGATATCAATTATGCAGTATAGGAATAATTGAAGAAGCAATTCGTCCTAATCGGCTTTGTGTAAATGTATGTCGTGATTCGCTGACGATGCCTGGTGTAAGACGACCCCGGGGACTTGCTGATGGAGGGATGAGAGTGGCAATTGGTGAAGGATACTTGATGGCAGGAAGGATAGCACTGTGGAAGGAAACTGCAACTGGGTAATCTATTCACCTGTTTTTCTGTCTGTCTACAGCTCCTGTCTTTCTATCAGTCCATCTATCTATTTGCTTATTCATCTGTTTATCTGTATATAACCGGAAAACATTCGTGAAAATATCTAACATAGAATGGAGGACGGAGGGACGAGGACGTGTGGGTGGGGAGGGAGGTGAGGTATGTTTGATCCCCTACCAAGCTCCCCTACTCCTTCCCCTCCCCTACCCTCTTGACATTACCACCTCATCGTTCGTGTATCAAAGTGTATACGCTACTGTACCATCACTCAGGCCCCAGCGCGGGTGAGTCTAACTGTTCCAATAGTCTTCTTCCTCTTGGACATCAAAATGCTAATGTAATACTTTCCTTTTCGGTAGATTAAGCTTTACTGATGACACTGCGTTGCGTACGTAATTTAGTGTTATTGATGTTATTGACAAAATATTCCACTGAGGTATATACTTTTTGCTGTAAAACTGACGCTTATCTCTACTCATTTCTCAATTTTCGGATCTCCTTTCGGAATTACAGCCGAAAAATTTTTAGTGTCCTTTCCATTTTTGGTCCCTTGACGTGGTCGCGTAGCTCCATCTTTTCTCGTGCAGACAGTAAAGATGAAAAGAATGGCTTTTGCTCGGCCGAGTCATGAGCGGCGTGTGGTGGTGCAGGAGGAGGTGACTTGGCCCGAGTGAGTCATTAATGAAGCGGAGAATTATCCGGTCCGACAAAAAGGTTAGCCCGCCCGCCGAGTCAGAAGGTCGCATCACTCGCCCACCCGCCAGCACCCACCCACACCCAAACCCCCACCTCCTCCACCTGCACCGTGCACCTCCTTGCTTCACATCACTCACTTCCTTGGCTCATCAGCCTAACCAGGTGGCAGAAAAGGACGCCTTCATGTGGTGGCGCCGATACTGTAAACAACTCGTTTTACAAAAGTCCCTCAACTCCTTCCCTGTCCCCCGAAAGGAGGATGGTGGATTATAGGAGAAGAGTAGCTTCAGGCCTGCAGTCCACTGCGTTCACATTCGAATGGGCTTGAGTCTACAACAATAACAGCAACAATGAACAAATGAAATTCACATAGATCCCACCCAGTCGCTAGCATAGCATGACAATATTTTCTGCCGCCATGTGACTGACTCTTATTCTCGTGTCTCCCACAAAATCCGTCCCCAACCGCTTCCTCTGTCTTCCTACCCACAGACCCACCGGCCCCACCACACCACCCTCCCCTTCCCATCTCCAGTAATCAGTATCACTTTCCCATTTGTACCTCTTCTGCGTCAGTCCTTCAACCTCCACTGATCTACCCTTCTCGTCTAAACATTCCCCTCTGCTCCTCATCAAACTGTCATGCCCTCGTTTTCTTACCCAACAACTTCTTACCTCAAAATAAGTAAACTTAAAATAGAAAAAAAAAATCTTTTCTTTATCCTTTCCCCACTCCACTACTTTCTACTCCTCCTGACGCAATAACTTTCCTCCCCTGCGGACTCAACAACTTCCCTCCCCCCCCCACCCTCTGACGCAGTAACATAAAACTTCTCTTCCCTCATGACGCAACAGCTTCCCTCCTCCCCTGATGCAGTAACTTCCCTCCCCTCCTCACGTAACAACTTCCCTCCCCTCCTCACGTAACAACTTCCCTCCCCTCTTCACCCAACAGCTTCCCTTCCCTCCTAACTCAACAACTTTCCTGCGCTCCTAACCCAGCAACTTTCCTACCCACTTCAGCCAACACCTTCCCTACCTTCCCCATCCATTCACTCAATCACTTCTTTCTCATCCCCACCTCCTTCCCCTCCTGTCTTCTCACCCCATCTCATCCAACAACTTCCCTCCCCTTCTTGCCTGGTAACTTCATCCCCTCTCCCCATCCAACAACTTCTTTCCCCGCTTCATGCAGCAACTTCCCCCCTGCCCGGTCCTCCCTCCCCTTCCTACCCATCACCTTCCGTTCCGTCCTCCCCTGAGTGCCTCGACTCCCCCAGCGTGAACGTGTAGCCAGCAGTAGTCTAATCGTGTACCTGAGCTATACTGTATAATTATATCGATTTCTTTGTCTATATCTATCAGTCTACGTGTATGCCGAGAGAGAAACATAGATAGATAGTTAGTGAGAGAGAGAGAGAGAGAGAGAGAGAGAGAGAGAGAGAGAGAGAGAGAGAGAGAGAAGGGAGGAGAGGGGAGACGAGGCAGCAGTAGCGGTAATGATGCAGTGGATGTAGTGCGCCTGCTACTGCGGCTGCTGCCCTCTGCTCGTCCCCGCTACGCATGTATTAGTAAAGCTGGATCTCTACCTGCTTACTGAATTAGTAATGGACCCAGTATATGCACCGATTCTTGGCAAGTTCATATTGCGGTACGTTAGTCCTCTCTGATACTACGTGTGCCCTTTTGTTTTGGTACGGTGTTTGTTTGCATAGCCTCTCTGTAATTAGCTAGGTTCTTTAGAGCAGTCCATCATCTACCATCCATTTGTTATTCTGGGGTAAAGTTTGATGACAGAGGTTCTGATGTGTTCTGGATAACGTACATGAGGCGGGGGAAGAATAATTTCTTTACCCACCTCAATCAGAATTGTTATGAGCATATTCTTCGAAATGAACTTCCAGAGTGAGGCATCTCCCATGAGAAAAACACAAGTATCGGTTATCAGACCAGAAAAACACATCCTCTGAGTGAAGGGGCTCACGGGTGTAAGAATGCAGTTAAAAATGAAGGTCTGGGTAACATTTGGTTATGTAAAGAGAACAGAAACACCTTGACTAATAAAGTGCATGTGAGTGGGGTGGGAAGGGAAAGGACGAAGGGAAACTGAGGATGAGATGGAAGGAGAAGGGGGGGGGAACCTAGAATGAGATGATAGATTGGGGTGGAGAGGTAGATGAGGGAGGGTGGTGTGAGTTGGTGGAAGGGCAGCTTGATGGCGGAGGACAGGGCGACATGAAGGCAATTAATTTATAGCCACCCCTACCGAGAGTAAGGCGTCCTGCAAAGGGCATGGAAATTTAAAGCACATTGTGAGAACATTGTTATTCATGGAAAAAATACAGTCCACGATATTGGTATCAAATTTTTTATATCTGACTTTTCTTCTTTTTTTTTTAAGGGGGGAGGGGCTTATTCTTGCTTCCTTTAGACGGTTTTGCTTATTTTAGGAGGGACTTTTTAAACTGGAGGGGTTACGTAGAGCCTTCATTAATTCCATTGCTAAGAGAGAACTATCCCTGTCTGAATAACATCGTCAGGGGGTGGCGAGAATAAATCAGCAAAGCACGTCACCGGACTGAAGGGGTTAAAATTGTTTGCCCACTGTTCCGACCTGGTACGTCCCGGGGTTGGAGTCTCACGGGCACACGGCGCTAATCTCGAGCGAGCGGCGAGCACTGCATGAATAACCAAGGAACAGCGCGTGAATATCAAGTGAGCACCCATGAATAACGCAGGCAAAAGTCGTGATTAACGTGTAGGAAGCCAATGAATACCAGACATATAAGAAATGTGGCGTGCAAAACATGAGTCCATCGATTTTCCACATAAAACTGCAATATTTTTCATGAGTGATTCATTGCGTGCAGATTTGTAACAGGATATATATCATAAAATCTGAAATGTCGTAATGAAATCGTTACACTTATAGCTATATATGCTCATAAGGATTTATATTATCGTCGCCCTTGTCACTGATGCATATTACATTTATTTTAATACCTGGTGTTGAACATAAAGTGTTCAAATAGCAGCCATTCCCCATAGGTTTATAGAATGACGTGCAAGCCAGGTAAAACTGCAGTCAATAAATCTTTTTATACCATCATGGCGCTGTGTCCAAACATACTAAGGACTTGCTAAACATACTAGAAATATTCAAATTGGGTTGGAAGGGTTTGAGTGTTGCTTCATCATTTCGAAACTCAGAGTTGTAAAAGTATTAATGACAACAAGTGTACAGCTGTGGACATAAATATTGATTCATTTCACTGCAATGAATAACGAAAAATTGTGCAGTGACTTTAAAAAATCAGTAATGTAATCTTTGGAACCCAACAAACTTTTCAGAATACTGTGTAAGGGTTTCATAATTGTTCGATTAAAGTGGATCGATATTACTGTCTGCAAGTGTACAGTCGGGGAAAAAATGGCCTAATATTTTAGCTCTTCTGCTTCTCATTTCCCTTAGCATGTTAATGTTCCAAAGCTGAGAGAGGTTTGGTATATTGTTCTGCCCATGAGCTATGCTCTTTGATATGGTGCGTCAGGAAGGAAAATGAAGGACACGCCCAAAGTGTGAGGTGGACGCAGTAAAGTAGTAGGCAAACATTTGCCTCTGACTGAACGCTAAATCAACCCGCAGGCGAAACTTGGTGGTATGGGTCACACTGTCAGATGTTGTTAAGGCCACAGGAAGCCCGCCCGCTGCTCTCTGCTGTAATTGATGGCTGGTAATTGACCCTCCATTGCCCACTTATTTTCCTGACCCAGACCCTCTGATGAAGTATATAGTGTGCTGGTGGCTCCTGTGCACCCCTGATGGGTGGTGGTGAACTGGTTGGTTGTGGTGAGGCTGTTTAATTGATGATGTTGTGACCTATGTGCCACTTTGTTTACAGGTTGATGAGTTGGTTCCTGGTTGGTTATGGTGCGGGCTGATGGTGTTGTGATTCATGTGGCTTATTAGTTGAAGACTTGGTTGGGTAGACGCTTTGTGGCTGAGGTTCATAATTAGGGCAACTAACTGACGTTGTTGTGATTGTTGCGCTGTGTTGGTGGTTGGTTGGTATAACAGGAGTTAGGGCTGAATTTGTGTTTGGGGTTGATTAATTGATGTTGATGTGACTCATGCACTGTCTTGGTGGTTTGTTGGTCTGATTGCTGGTTGATAGTTATGGTTGAAATTATGACTGGGATAATAAACTAAGGTTGGTGGTTGGGAAGTAAGGCAGGATTTATGACTGAAGTTGTGTTTAGGGCATATTAGTTGATATTGTAGTGACAAATGTGTGGTGCAGGTGGCTGGTTGAAGAGTTGATTAGTAAGGCAGTGGGTGTTGTGGTTCATGTGTTGTGTGGGACTTGGTTGATGAATTGGTTGGTAGGACATGTGTGGTTGATATAGTGGTGGGGTAATTAATTGACCTTGTTGTAAATGTATTGTATTGGAATGGGTTGGTTGGGTAAGACTGTGGCTGTGGGGCTCAAGTGGTGGGGACTAATTGATTGGTGTGGTCGCAGCACGTCTGGGTGCGTTAATGGATAGTTGATGAGTCTGGTCGGGATGTTGGTGGTTGGTACAGTGGTGGAGTGGTGGTGGGGGAGGTAACTGATGTTGCCGTATTGAGTAATGCATCAGCGTGGTTGTGATTTATGTACTAAGTCCATGGATGATTGATGATGTGATTATTACTGTGGTGGGAGCCGTTGTTGACATTATGGAGTACCATGGTGATCAGTAATTTAGGTGATGTACTTTACAGTGAACAGTTGCCAGTTTGTGATTGTGCATTCTGTGTTGTGAATGATATTATGTTCTTTGATAGCGAAGGGGTATGGTGGCTTGTGTAACTGCATATTTGGTGTACTTGGTGGCGTGGTTAATAGTTGTGTATTGTACGAGTGGATGGGTACCACGAGGCCGGATGTCGATTCTACAGCACTAATGATGGCAGCAGCATCGATTGATATTTGATGTAAGACACGGGTGTTGGGAAGGATGATAACTAGTTTCCTTGGTACAGGGTGTCAGTTTTATGTGCTTAGAGAAATTTGACTGTTTTCATTTATATTTTGTAGCTACAGATAAGTGGTTAAAGCTACAGCTACTCGTTAGATAAAACTAACTTCTCTACAGGGAGAGAAAAGCAACATCACTTCTCATATTAATTTTGTGCTGGGGTGTTTACATTGCAATTCAGCAAAATGAATTTACAAAACTTCTTCATAAGCAAAATAGAAGACATTCTTCAGACTTCCCTCTAATGCCAGACACTTCAAATTTATAGTCATAACAGTCGTAAAGCAGAATTCATTTTTCCTATCTTAGAATGTAATTTGATTATTTTTTGTAATATCAAAATAATATAAAGTGATCATGCAGTGTTAATAGAAAAGATACAAACAGAATAGATGTTGCAGAATAAGGCAATACAGTATGAGGTATTTAACAGAGGATGGCTGTAAGCGTGTTGAAGTGACACAAAAATCCAGCATGAATGGGTCAGGCACAGATTATGAGGACTTCTTTTGCTTCTCCGCGTACTGTGCTTCAGCATCCCACAGAACTGTCGGCATAGTGGCGCGTTGGCGAATACTTTGGTTTGTGTAGAGGGAGTGGATTGTGAAGTTTTTGCATATATGTGAGCTAGTCAACAGAGTAATGGTATGATGCACCTGGTGACTGATTTAGTGATGGTAGTAACTATCATCATCATTCTAGCCTTTTTCCCACCTAAAGATGAGATAACGTAGGATCTAGAAACGAAAGAGAAACTCCGATAATATAAGGAGTGAAATGAGCCACACAGTCATTAACACATCATTCAAACCGTCAGATTCAAACTCAACCTCATATGCATAACTCTTTAAACATGTTTGTTACAGTATTTTTCTTTTTACTGTAGATGAGCTTCATATTCTATATACCTGTCAGATAGAGTAGTAATAGTAGTAGTAGTAGTAGCAGCAGCAGTGGTAGTAGCAGTAAAGTTCATTAAGGGGTGGACGAAGTTGTACAGGTGGCGTTGGATGGTTGTTGAGTGAGCATGGTTATTGGCCAAACTCGGTGATAGGGTTTGTCATGGTGCTGTTGCAACTACTGTTACTTTAAGTGAAAATTATTTATTTTGTTTTTGTTGGCTGTTGCTTAACGCCGGTCTGTGTGGCCGAGCTTCTATGGGGCCATCCTTCAGGTACAGTACTTACCATACACCATGTAGGGAACCAGTGCTCCCTTGTGGTAGACAGCGCCTCACAAGGATCGGATCAAAGTCCTTCCCATGGCGCGGTGCAGGGAAGTATGGTGAGGTTTGGCTCTCAGGTGGACGCCGCAGCTGCTCCACCCTGGGTGCACAGCGCCACCACACGTAGGTTCCCCATCAGCGCCAGTGATTCATATAACTGGTAGTAGTGAGGTGGTTGTGACTGTGTGGTAGTGGCCGTTACTGAGATGACAATGTAATGACTATGGGGGATGGCATAAAGCGTTGGTCATGTTGAGGTCATGAAACAGGTAACAAGAGTGGGGTTCAGCAAGACGATATACTATACAATATATGCCGTGCTGAAGATGATCAGCACTGAACGTATACACTATAGATTCAAGCAGGTAGAAAGCTGTCAGTGTAAAGCTTGTTTACATCATATCGTTGTGATGAGCCAGGTTGCATTAATAAATGTCTATTTTTTTTTTTTGCTGAGGACTGTAAATAATACATCATAATATGGCTCAACACTGCGACTGAACATGAAAAGGCCATAATAAGTGCTGGGTCATCTGCTCGATTCATCTTGAGTTCCAGGACTCACGGCTTACTGCTTGAGCCCACTTTTGATTATACTCGTACGTCGAGTATGCCCCAGTGGCAGACGATCAAGCCAGGGAAGTACTTGTAAAGTATGCTTTGCAAACGCAGTGTTGGAGGCTACGAGGGGAAACAGCATCTGCAATGATAACTGAGAGCGACGACCGATGTGGATGGAAACTTAATCACTGCTGGTACTGGATGTAGTAAAGTTAGTAATCAGTTGACAGGAGAACATGGCGAGAGTTACTGGTAAAAAAGAGAAAAAGATTTTAAAGAAACAAAGTGTAATTGCCTAAAGATAAATACCGGTCAGCTAAACTAAACCTGAAACTATGGAAGGCAAGTACGTGTAGCCTAAGGTGTACAGTACGCGGGTTATATAATCTTTAACCCGGGTTGGTACAAGAAACAGTGAGAAAACTTATGCATTTGACAGTAGGGTAAGAAGAGAATTTATCGCCGAAAAAGGTTAAAAATTGTTAGTTAAGTGATTGATTAAATGTATGTCTTTCAAGAAAGCAAGTTCAGAGGAGCTGCAGGATTTATGTAACGGTGCCAGGGCGTGAGGAAAGGATAATGAACAATTTTGTAGCAATACCTCCACAATAAGGCGAGGAGTATAATCAAATAAAAGTATTAGGATGAAGATAATATATCGTTACGGAAGATAAAGATTACAAGATATGACTCAAGGAACTAGACGTGGGGCATAATGGAGGGCAGATGCAACCAAAGCAGCCGACAATTCCAAGTAGAAACCTATGAACAAAAACAGGAACAATACGAAGAAACGAAGCATAATCCAGAAAGGCCGACCTAAGGAAACAGAACTGGGAATGAAGCAAAGAAATGTAATCCGAAATGAGAAGCACTGTGAAGGAAAGAAAATCGAGGAAGGTTGCACTAAGGAAACGGAACCGAATATGAAGCAGTAAAAAGAATGAAAGAAAAAAGAACGCAAATGTAATCCGGAATGAGACAATAAAAAGGGCAAAAAAAAAAGACCTGTAATCGAGAAAGGCTGAAGTAAAGAAATAGAACCTAGAATGAGGAAGGTGAAAATAGGACCGGGACAGCAGAACCTCCCAAACTTTTCCCGGGAGCGCTAATTCTAGTAGGCCTGGCTGGGCGGCGAGTGATCAATACTGGGACCGGCCTCCAGACCCGGCCAGGAGCAGCGGCAGCGGGAGAGAGAGAGAGAGAGAGAG
>JAGKTI010013544.1:0-22886 GCA_018397915.1 Birgus latro
CACAAAATTTATGAGGTATTAGGGTGACTGGTGGCTCTCATTCCCACTCCCTATCTTGAGCCCAGTTGCAAAGTTGCACCAGCAACAATGACCCAAAAATACGCACCTCATAATGCATTTTCCAAAATATCATCACCCAGGAAAGGCACTTGTGGGTCAAAATTGTTTAGCATAACATAAGGTCAATGTGAGGTAATGGAACAGAAGTAAGGTGGTAAATAATGGGTGTGAAAGACAGGTGATGGATGCAAGAGTGTTTAGAGGGTGGGGGAAGGTAATGCTGCAAAGAAAGTGGGTGAAGAGACCAAGGGGGAGACAGGAGGAAATAGCTCCTGTGAGAAGAGTGGAGAAGTTACATGATAGTGAGAAAATGGCAGAGTATAAGAGCATAGTGGAAGAAAGATTGGGAAGGTATGAGTTAGAGCAGATGGAAGGGGTGGAAGATTTAAGATATTCACGGAAGAGATAGGCGCAGCGTGTGAGGTGGTTTGTGGAGTGAGGAGGAGATGCAGGGGTGTGCAAGGGACAGCATGGTGGAATGATGAGGTGAAATGAGCTGTGGAACAAAAGAAGAAGGCATATAGTGAATGGCTAACAAACAGAGGTAGGGGAGAAGATGAGAGAGAGAAGAGAGAGGTATATGTGAGCTGGAGAAGAGAGGTGAAGAGATTGGTGAAGGAGAGTAAGAAGAAAGTGGATGAGGAGTTTGAGAGGAATCTGAGTGTAAAATGGAGGGAGAGTAAGAAATTGTCTTGGAAGGAGGTAAAGAAAGTAAGACTGTGTGAAAGGGGATATAGTAGAGGAGTGAATGATAGGAATAATAGATTGCTGGTGGAGAAGAGAGAGAAATTGAGGAGATGGATGGAGCACTTTGAGAATTTGTTGAATGTAGAGAGTTAGAGCAGTGCGAGTATAAGTGGTTGGGGAATGGCTGGAAGAAGAAGAGGTGAGAGGAGGGAGGAAGAGATCAGTAGGATGGAAGTAGTGGAAGCACTGAAGAAGATCAAGATGGGAAAGGCCCCAGGAACTGATGGAGTGTATGGTGAAATGCTGAAGTATGGGGGTAAGATTGTTGTGGAGTGGATATGGAAGTTGTGTAGATTGGCTTAGGAAGAGGGAAGGGTTTTAGAGGACTGGAAATCAGGTATAATTGTTTCTTTATATAAAGGAAAAAGGGAGAGAGATGTATGTGGTAATCATAGGGGTATTTGCCTTTGTAGGGTGACTGGAAAGATATATGGTAGAATACTTATTGATAGAGTTAGGCATATAACAGAGGAGTTAGTTGGAGAAGAACAATGGGGATTTAGGAAGGGAAAAGGGTGAGTAGATCAGATATTTGTTCTAAGATGATTGGGAGAAGTATCTAGAGAAGGGAAAGAAAGTGTATGCCGCCTTCGTGGACTTGAAGAAAGCTTATGACAGAATGGATAGGCAAGGTATGTGGAAGGTATTAAGAATATATGGAGTGGAGGGGAAATTGTTGAGTGCTGTGAAGAGTATGTACGAAGGAGCTAGGGCTACTGTGCGGGTGGATGGTGAGCTGAGTTCTTTGATCTGAATGTGGGACTGAAACAAGTTTGTGTGGTCTCCATGACTGTTTAATATATACATGGATGGGGTTGTAAAGGAGGTGCAAGGTAGGGCAGTGGATGTGGGAGTGGCTCTAATGAATGAGGGTGAGACGTGGAAGATTCCGGTGCTGTTGTTTGCTGATGATACAGTATTTTTGAGTGAAGATGAAGGGGAGTTGCAAGGTTTGGTGAATGAATTTGGGACATTGTATAAGAAGAGGAATCTGAAAGTCAGTGTAAACAAGAGTAAAGTTATGGTGTTTGAGAGGAATAAAGTCACAGAATGCACAGTGAGGTTGGATGGTGAGGTAATGGAGAATGTGAGTGCATTCAAGTACTTGGGTAGTGTGATGAGTAAGGATGGAAGCTTTGGGGATGAAATACTTGAAAGGGTACAGCAGGGAAAGAAGGTTGTTGGTTCACTGAAAGCAGTGATGAGAAATGGGGAGGTAAGTATGGAAGTCAAGAAGTCACTGCATGATAGTATCGTGATCCTTATCCTGACGTGTGGAAGCAAGGCATGGACCTTGCTAGAGGGTAACAAGTCAAGAGTGAGAGCAGTGGAGATGAGCTACTTGAGAGGAGCATGTGGAGTGACATGAAGGGACAGGTTGACGAATGAAGAAGTGAAGGAATGTTGTAGGGTGGATGTGGATGTAGTTGAGAAGATTAGGAGAATTACGCTGAGGTGGTTTGGACATGTGGAGAGAATGGAGAAAGACTGACTAAGAGGGTGTATGCAGGTGAGGTGGAGGGAGAGAGAGGGAGGGGAAGACCGAGGATGAGGTGGAGGGAGGGAGAGGGAGGGGAAGACCGAGGATGAGGCGGAGGGAGGGAGAGGGAAGGGAAGACCAAGGATGAGGTGGAGGGATGGAGTTGAGAGGTATATGAGGGAGGGGGGAGTGAGCTTGGTGGAAGGTAAGCAAATGGTGGGTGACAGAGCGACTTGGAGGCGTTTTGTCAGCCGCCACCCTTTGCTGGATTAGGGCGTCGGGCTATAGATAGATAGAAAAGTACTGCCCTAAGCTCGCATTGCAGTGTGTGGATCAAGCTGGCAACCCGCCTGTTGAGCATAGTTTTTATGTTCTTGCCAGAAATGCAATTTTTGGCAATCATTTCTGCAAAACCATCTATCTATCTATCTATTGCCAGATGCCTTAATCCCGTAAAGGGTGACCACAAACAAATTTCCTCCATGTCGCCCTGTCCCCCGCCATTTCACTGCCCTGCTTCCAGATCACACCCCCATCTCTCATATACCTCCCCACTCCTCTCCATCACATCCTTCGCCTCCCCCTTCCTCTCTCCCCCTCCATCTCACTCACACACACTCTTCTCATCAGTCTCTTATTCTCCATCCTCTCCACATGACCAAACCACCTCAGTATGTTTCTCTTAACACTTCCTATCTCATCCACATCCACAGCACAATGCTCCTTCACATCCTCATTTGTCAGTCTGTCTCTCCATGTGACTCCACAGGCTCCTTTCAAATAATTAATTTCCATTGCTCTCACTCTTGACTTCTGTCCCTCCAACAAGGTCCAAGCTTCAATTCCATACATCAGAGTTGGTATCACAATACTGTTATATAGTAACTTTTTCACTTCCATACTCACTTCTCTGTAACTTATCACTGCTTTCAAGGAACTAGCAACCTATCTTCCCTTGCTGTACCCTTTAAAGCACGTCACCCTCTAAATTTCCATCTTTACTCATAACACTACCCAAGTACTTAAACGCACTCACATTTTCCTTTTCCTCCTCATCCAACCTCACTGTACATCCACTGACTTCACTTCTCTCGAAGACCATAACTTTACTCTTCCCTGCATTCTTTTAGATCTCATTTCTTGCACACTCTCCCAAACTCATCCACGAAGCCTTGCAGATCCCTTCATCTTCTCTTGACAACACAGTATCATGTGCAAACAACAGTACAGGGAGTTTTCAAACTCTGCCCTCTCTCTTTAATGCCACTTCAGTATCCACTACCCTACCTTGTATCTCATTTATAACCTCATCCATATACAGATTGAACAACCATGGAGACATGACTGTTCCATAAAAAAAAAATAAAAAAAAAATCCTTGGGTAGCTGCATGATGCAGTTTCCTAGCCACTGATATACATTTCACGGAAATCAGTAAGAGTGACCAAAATTGCCATTTTGCTGCTCCCACGGGTCAGGGGACAGAGGGAGAGGGGAGAGATACAAGATTTTCAATATGGGTGTGTTACAGATGTTGGAGTGAAAAGCACAGTATTATGACATATGGCACTGAGACTTGAACTGTAAGAGAGGAGGGTATGTGCAGTTTGAAATGCACAGAAAAGAGAATGTTAAGATGGAAGAGTATGGTTTCAACTGGGTGAGAAAAGTAAGAAGGATTCTGTAAGAGAGATTTGGCATAAAATATCTCAGAGAAGTGATGTAGATTAGGAAGTAAAAATTGTTTGAAAATGATGAAGGAGCAGGATGACTGACTGAGGAGGTATGGAAGTGTGAATGTGAGGGAAGAAAGTGAGGCGGAATGAAGAAGAGTGGTGAGGTCTGTTTTAGATACTCTTGGTCAAGTAACAGTAAAGTTCACGGTCATGAAACAAGGAAGGCTGTCACTGGATGAAGGGACACACTGTAAATTATTGTTTAGGCTGCCTGTCACCAGGTAGACTGCATGCAGTATGTAGCCAAAGTTGAAATACTGTAATTCATATTACAGTATATGAGGAGCCTCATGGAGTAACTCCAAACATGCCACACTTGTTAAACTGAGAAGTTGGAGCTTAGACAACATATTTGTTAGCATTGCTGCCTGTGAAGCTGCTGGCTTGTTAATGGCGGGGTTTGAATCTTGGTGTGGGCAGCCGGCGTCACTTGACTTAGGTGACCATTCACACTTTTTGGGTTGGTAGGTAAAATGAGTACCGTAAACATGCCAAACTTGTTAAACTGTGAAGTTGGAGTTTAGACAAATTAGCATCCCTGACTGTGAAGCTGCCAGCTTGTTAATGGCAGGGTTTGAATCCTGGTGTGGGCAGCCAGCGTCACTTGACTCAGGTGACCATTCTCACTTTTTGGGTTGATAGGTAAAATGAGTACTGTACCTAGGGGAGGTAACTGTGGAGAGATGCATGATGCATTGGCCTTGTATCTCAGGATTTTGGGTGAATAATACTCCAAAGGCTCAAAGGCCTGTGTTATGGAGATGAGCACTATGGCCAAGCACCTCATGGCATATGCCCCCACCTTTACCTGTACCTTGTAGTTCCTTCATGGAGCAGCATCATAAAGACAATATCGAGTGCTCTGTGGAGGAACTGTGAAGGTGCTATGTGTCTAGAATTCCATATTTAGTTCTCCACTTCCGTACTTCTGTTTTGACTCATTCAGAGTTAATCCATGAGGCTCTGCATATATTTCATGCTTCCTTTAACAGGTACTTCCGATCATTTTTGCTGCTTGTGTAGTACAATGAATATAGCAAAGTGATGGTGGTACTCAGTAAAAACATTGGTTAAGAGTGAAGTTCATCAGTTGCCTACTTTCAGATGAAACAGTTTGAGCTATACCAAAGAACCTTCTGTTGTAATACTTTTTTTTTTTTTTTTTAATGCAAGGAAGAAGGAACCAAAGGCCATGGGCCCGCATACTGTTCCTTCCAAGAAAAAGTGTAAACAATACAAAAGAGAGCCAAATTCAAGATCCGTTCATTTCGAGATGCCTGGACACACTGCGTTTGAAAGACTGGAGATCATAGGAAGTAGGAAATACACACAGAGGAAGACAGTTCCAGAGTTGACCAGTTGCATAAATGAAGGACTGGGAATAACGGTTAACTCTTGCATTAGAGAGTTGGACAGAAAAGGGATGAGAGGTTGTTGCAAGACGGGTGCTACGTGCCCGTCATAGAGGAGGAGGGATGCAAGCAGACAGCAGAGGAACAGTGTGACCGATGAAGTAGCGATAAAAGAGAGATAAAGATGCAACAGTGTGGCGAGGAGACAAAGGTTGAAGGGAATCAGTAAGAGGAGGAGAGTTAATGAGACGAAAAACCTTTGACTCCACCCTTTTGAGAAGAGCTGCATGTGGGTAGCCTCCCCACACATGAGAGTTGTACTCCATAGAAAGTTTGGAATCGGCTTAGCACACCTAATCTCTTGGAAGCAAATTTCACAAGAGATGTAATATGTTGTTTCTAAGACAAATCCCAAGCAGATGTAATATGTTCTTTCCAAGACAAATCCCGAGAAAATGAAACCCCAAGCATGTTCAAGGATGATGCAGGACTGAGCTGGACATTATTAAACATTAGTGGGTAATCCTGATTAAGATTTTGTTGGGTTGATAAGTGTAAGAACTGAGTTTTTGATGCATTAAAAAAAACAAGATTATTTTTACCCCAATCAGAGATACGAGCCAAGTCAGACATTAGGTGTGCCATTGCCTCATCCCTTTTTTGTTGAAGTAACTGCTGAGATGGACGTTGCGGAAACTGAATGGAAAGGTGAATGGTGGAATCATTAGCATATGAGTGGATAGGGTTAGATGTACAGCTTAGAAGGTTATTGATGAATAAATGGAAGAGAGTTGGTGATAGGACAGAGCCCTGAGCAACACCACTGTTGACAGGTCTAGGAGAAGAACGATGGCCATCTACAGCAGCGGCTATAGAACGACCAGAAAGGAAGCTAGAGATGAAGGCACAGATAGAAGGATAGAAACTGTAGGAGGGAAGTTTGGAAATTAAAGATTTATGCCAGACTCGATTGAAAGCCTTTGAGATGTCAAGTGCAATGGCAAAGCTTTCGCCAAAGTCCCGAAAGGAGGATGACCAGGATTCTGATAGGTAGGTGAGAAGATCACCAGTGGAGTGTAGCTGACGGAACCCATACTGACGATCAGAAAGAAGGTCGAGACATCAGTGAGCAGGGCATATCACACTGCAGAAAATAAATGAACAGTATACTGTATATGACAGCTCTCCTCTTATCCCAGTCAGTCTTGGCTGGACCACTGAACAGTAAGGGTTACCCCCTTTGCCTTGCCTATGGTCTCCAGTTTTTTTTTTTTTTCTTAGGATGATAGAAAGTTACTACCATATATTTCAGCTTGCTACTACAGCATGATGACAACAGCTACAGAGGTATTATTTTTATCAGTTTGTAAATGAAAGAATTTACTGTAGTTTATTTTCTACTTTAAGTATATACTCCTTTTATAAAGAAACAAAGCAAGTTTAAGATGAGCAGATTTGTAAATTTGCCTGCTGTTTGAAGGTTATTGTGGTAGAAATAAAATTAATCTCTACCAGTACTCAGTGTTCAGGATTATCCAGATTAGTGTAGTTATTGGATATTGAAGCTTAGTGTTTCAGTACCTGTGAAATGTGCGTAAAATAAAGTACAGTAAGACCTCACTATAACGGACTAATTGGGGCTCAGGCCAGTCCGAAATATGCGATTTTCCGATAAAAGCTACATCTGGACTTACCCCTGCTAATCCGGACTTTTTCTGATATATCAGACATTAGTCCGGATTGCATCAGTGGTTTTCATCACCATTGCAGTATTGCACTGTGTTATACCTTCACTACATTAATCAAATGGTATAATAATACTGTACTGTGCACTGAAAAACTTGTCTTTTACTTGTCTTATTGTGGTGAACATAGCTGAAGTTGTCAGGCAGTCCAGACTGCTTTCTGGCTATATCGGACTTTTTCAGATATATAGGAGTTTAGTCCGGTAGCTCCTCGAGTCCGATAAAAGCGAATTCCGGTCTACTGAAGTCCGTTATATCGAGGTTTTACTGTATTATTGTACTTGGACAGCTCTGTAATGTGGATATTACACCACTAATGTATTTCATGGACCAGTGACTTGCGGCAGGCCAGGAAACGAGTGCTGGAGCTTCTGCCAGATGCTAATCATGAAATCAGTGTGGTGGAGCCAGCCCTCACACTTTACCTTTCACTACTGCGAGGGTTAATTGAGGTGCCTGAGGAAGAATCGTCAGACTCCAGTAAGCTGCGGCATGCGCTACGTTTCCGTTGGACGCATTCCATGTTGGGCAGCACTCCAGAGTAAGTTATATGATAACAGGTATTTGTACAGGTACTTATCACGTAGCCTGTGGCACAGTGGTAGTGAAGTAACAAATACTTGGGATGAATAGAATAGTAAGATATTTAAGTATAGGTTTAAATTGTACCAAGAAGTTCATTTACATTCAAGTACAGTAAATAGGTTGTTCCAATTTTTAATATTGGTACTGATTTTTACTCTGTTAGGAGGTTGTGGAGATCATTATGTTAGATTTATAGAGTGATGCAGAGGTGTGAAAGGTAGACTGCAAGATGTAACCAGTTGTGAGTTTGATATGGGAGATTGTGTAATATAATCAAGGCTGAAGGCGATTGCCTTAGGGGAGGTTTTTGTGGAGTGTTTTGCTGAGTATTGTGCCTTCAATGACAAAAGTAGCTTGGGGGATACTGGAGAAACGAGCCCATTTGTAATAGTCAGAAGTTGTATGTGAATGGTGTAAGGAAACACAGGTCACAGATTGCCGTTTATTTCTGACCAATTTCATGCAGGGGCTTCTTCAGAGGAACTGAACTTTTCTTGGACTGACCAGATGTTATATATTCAACTGCTGGATCCACGCATGTGGGCTGTCTAACTTGCTGGACGCTGATTGGCCTGTTTTCTCTCCCTTTCGTATATTGCTACTTGGGCTTCAGCATGTAACCATACCACATCTCCTACATATATGTTGTTTGTTAGTGGATATCTACCATACAGTTCCTCCACAGCTTTTGTGTTGTTTTATTAAATTGTTTTCCAGCACTGTATTGTCTCTCCAATTGGGCAGGGAGCCTTTTTTGTCCATTTGGTTTACCTGGGCTTTTTTTTTTTTTTTTTTTTAATGTAAGGAAGAAGGAACCAAGGGCCAGGAACCTGCAAACCGTTCCTCCAAGAAAAAACAAAAACAATACAAAAGAGAGCCAAATTCAAGATCTGGTCATTTCAAGATGCCTGGACACACTGCATTTGAAAGAATGGAGATCATAGGAAGTAGGAAATACAGACAGAGGGAGACAGTTCCAGAACCTGTTGCATATATGAAGGACTGGGAATAATGGTTAACACTTGCATTTGAGAGTTGTACAGAAAAGGGGTGAGAGTTTGTTGCTAGGTGGGTGCTATGTGCCTGTTGTAGTGATGGAGGGATGCAGGCAGACAGTTCAGAGGAGTAGTGACCATTGAAGTAACGATAGAAAGAATATAAAGATGCAACAGTGCGGTGAAGAGACAGAGGTTGAAGGGAGCCAGTAAGAGAAGCAGAGTTAATGAGACGAAAAGCCTTTACTCCACCTTGTTGAGGAAAGCTGTATGTGGGGAGCCTCCCCACACATGAGAGTTTTACTCTACACGGATGAATAAAACCTGTGTATCTCTACACGGATGAATAATACCTGTGTATGTAGTCAACAACTGTGTGGGGATAAAGAAGCGATGATACCTCACACCTGCCTTGTGTTTATTTACCCCAGTGTTTATTTCTCTGCTTGTTTCTCCATAGTAATCTGCTTTGCTGCAACTACACGGGATTTTGTAAGCAACACTGTTCTCATTGGGAGGACTCTTATCGTTTTACTTGTAGAGTCATTTATTTTCTTACTAGCAGATGTTATAATATTAACCCCTTGAGTGCCGGGTGTATTTTCATTTTGTTCTTGCTGCCACCAGACGATTTTATTCAGTGTAGGGAGGATCTTTGGAAGTGCAGGGGGTTGATACCGCCTTTGTTAACCCCTTCAGTACGAGAGTCCAGTCCTGGGTGCTATAAAATCGGCTGGAGGAAGCATAAAGTAGAAATAGACGTCATGATACTGAAGTGGTTAATTGGTAGAAGTTCATTCACAGAGGCAGTACAGACCCGTTGGTAGCATGTGTTGGAGATGGATTTTCACCCCCCAAATTGCAAAAAACGATACTTATTACTTGTCTTTTCAACACTAAAGTAAAGGAGCATATATATTGTATAAATGAATACAGAAAGACAAAAAAGGAACAATTCAGTGCACCTGATTTACCTTTCGTTAGAGGCAGTACAAATCCGTCAGCAGTTTGTTTTGGAGACGGAGGTGGCTGAGTTCACACTTTAACGTAAATTCTAAACAGTACCCAGTACAGTATTTATTTCACTCTACATTAAGAACTAAACTTAAATGTAGTCACTATAATAGACTGCAATGTAACACTTGCAGTAATAAGAGTACTGAACTTTAATCATGATCACTTAACACTAAGTCACATGCGCACACATTTTTTTTTTTTTTTTTAAAGCTTCATTCCCCCATGACTAGAGGTGCCAGTATCACTTCTTTTATGCTTTGAACCTTCCATTGCAAGGCAGAAGGCAAAAAAAGGACAGCACTTCTCAGCACTAGATGACAGTAAGAATGGCGCCACCACGTCTCGAAAGGCAAGCAGCAGACTGGCGCCACGTGTCCGCCTGACGCCATTTCTCCCCCTACCTCCGCATTTCAGCCTACTTACTTAAGTGGTCTCGGCCTGAGTTCGTCTAACCGAAGATTCCGTCTTCTAAAAGTTCGACTTGTGAAGAGTTTACTGTATAGGAATTTAGTACGGTAGCTCCTTGAGTCCGATAAAAGCAAATTTTGTTCTATTGAAGTCTGTTCTGTCAAAGTTTTACTGTACTTTGGATATTCCTATGTGTGTTTTGATTTCTAAATATGGCAGATTGACGTGAAAACTGTGCCAAAATTAGGAGGGGTACTGTACATACAGTCGTGTATAGGTCGGTGTGTTTTGGTTTTCATTTTTTTTTTCATGGTTTTCTTGGTGTTTAGCATTACTTTGGATATTCCTGTGTGTTATGATGTCTAAATATGGCAGATAGACCTGAAAACAGTGCCAAAATTAGGAGTACTGTACATACAGTAGTGTATAGGTTGGGTGTTTTGTAGTTTTCACTGTTTTTTTGGTATGGTTTTCTTCGTGTTGCCTACGGGTGACTTTACACTCCCTCTTCTGTCTTTCTTTCCTTCATTCTTTCCCCATCCTCCTGCCTGTGGGTTACTCTACAAAGAGTGACAAGCCAAGTGGTTTCCTGTACACCAGGAAACCATTAACTACACTGGGTGGTAACTTTGGCACCTGGTGGTTTAGTGGGTAATTACGGCGCTCCAGTTGGATTGAGCTGGTGAAGATTTATATCCAGTTGGTGGTTGGAGTTTTATTGCACATGTAATGCTTCTCAGGGATGAGTGAGGCTGGTCACTCTCATCTTAAATGTCAATACCAACTTGCCTAGCCCCGGGCTCCTACGCTCCCAATGGGGCAACGTAGGATTGGATGATGAATGAATGAAAATTATTTTGGATAATATTGTGTATGTTTTGATGTTAAAATATGGTAGAATGACTATATGGAAAGGTACTGTACATACAGTAGTGTTTAGGTTGGGTGTTTTTTGTTTTCAGTAGTTTTTCTGTATAGTTTTCTTGGTGTTTAGCATTATTTTATATATTCCTGTATGTTTTGATGTCTAAATATGCCTGAATGATGGGAACACACTGCCATATTAAGCACAGGTATGGTATGACTAGGTTAGATAGGTTGGAGGTGGGTATAGGTAGGGTCTGGGTATGGTAGGGGAATAGTATTCATTATCCAGATGTTGCCACTACCCGGACATGCCTTTGGCTCTGTTATGTCCGGATGAATGAGGGATTACTGTATTATGAAAAAATACTGCACAAATCGAGGCACACAAATGGCTCCATAAGAACTTTTGTTTGTCAAATGTCTCTTGGAAAATAAATTTTTTTCCCAGAGTTCTCCTTTTTAGTCCTTGACCCCCCTGTCAGTGTGCATACGTCACTATACATTGTAGTAAGCATACAAACTCAAAGATCATCGTTTGGCATTTAAAAATGATGAATTAAAGTTAAAAAGTGGTAAATACTGATAAGTGTGATTTTTCATTTACCATTGATGGAATAGAGGGGCTGGCAGAGATCATATAGCATGGATAGCCACCATTAGGTGACCAATACTGATGCATGCAAGCATGTGGGAGCCTTTATAGATGGTAAGAATGATACAATATGTAGTTTATGAAGCATTGTTGCTTGGATGTTTGGGATAGGGGTTATCTGAGCTTGAGGGGCAAGAGGAGGGGAAGTGCGCAATGTGTCTAACTCCCTAAGGGCTAAGGTTACGTCTCAGAGCCTTCAGAGTAACTCCTTCTTGAGTTGGTATTGAATTGGGGTTTCAGGGTGTAAACAGTGGATAGGACAGGACTGTGTAAATGAAAGTTTATTACAGGCTATAAATCTGTGTTAACCACATTTTGTGCAAATGGAATCTGCACATAATGAGGGACCACAACATAGAGAATTATTGCCATAAATTAATTGAGTGTTGTTTTCATTGATGGCTGTTATACAGTTTGTGTCCCTCCCTTGTTTATTACCAACCCCTTCAATTTTATCAGAAGAATTCCGTATTATTTGGTATAAGTGTGTGTGTTTGTGTGAGAAGGAGAGAGAGAGAGAGAGAGAGAGAGAGAGAGAGAGACTATGCTTTGTTGGGAATAAATTTTGTTTGATATTTTCAGTGTCTTTCAGTTTTGTAATAGTCTTTTCTGGTGGCAGATCCCACTATGATGCTGTTTATGACTTGGTGTCTGTGCTCCAGAATACTGCCTTTTGGTATATGAAGCATGCTTCAAAGATTGCTGGTCAAGAGGAGTGAGTATACCAAAACCTTCCATTGTTATATACACTGAAAGTTTTCCTTTTACAATTTGGCATGCAGTGAAACCTCCTCCTTGTACACAAACTCGATGTATACAGTACATTGTTTCACATTTGTGACTAACATACACACATACTGTATATGATTTTTTACATTTCTGTGATCTGAATTGCCCAGGCAGGGAAGAAATTGCCCCATCAATCTCATACAGAAGAGAGGAAACAACATTGTTTACACTGATTACCCGCACTTTTGTCCATGTAATTTTATGGGAGAAAGACTCAAACTTTCATATTCCTTGCGACTAGTGAATTATGGTAGTATTCCTTGCCCTTTTTTATTGTGTGTGTGTGTGTGTGTGTGTGAATATGGAATTTCTTGAAATCCTATGAATGTTTTTTTTATTATCAAAACAAAATTTCCCCCAAGATAATTCTGCTAGTATGTCTCTTTATTCTGAATTATTGTACTAGCAAAATAAAAAGGCTATCACCTTCACTTCCATCAATTGAGACATTGCATAAATGAGTTTGTAAAGTATGATACTTGCATCTAGGGAGGTCTTGATGAAACTGGAGAGGTATTTATAAAGGGTTGTAACAAATTTATAGCATAAGCAAGCCTCCGTAGGTTAACTGTCATTGCAGACCCTTATGATTTTTTTGCATTTTTCAGTTTAATTTGAAGAGTCTTGTAACAATAAATGACTTCAGGTCAAGCAAGTTCATAAATTTGACTTTTGTTAGGCATGCTGATTACCCTTATCCTCACCACATGATCACCCATTATTGTTAGTGCTGTGTTTACATTCTGGAAGATATTCACTATGTTTTTAACAAGAATAGAGTAGTTAGTTGTTTTGGGAGATTGTCTGCTGTAGAGTTCTACATAATATAGCTGCAATACCAGTAGATTTGTTGACTTATTTACAAGTTAATACATGTACCATTACGCATTGTAAAAAGTCTGTTCCTGAAGGTAGTTATGTGCACCAGTAGAATTATTACTGTGAATAAGTATGTTTCATTAGTTATATATTTAGCCTACAAAATATTTTTTTTAAAACCATTAACCACCCTTTTCTCAAGGCGAGGGAATTTAACCCCTCAATACAGGGTCTGTCCAAAAAGAAATCAAACTTTTTAAATAGTGCCCCAACTAGCCAGCTTACCATGATTTTTTTTTTTTTTTTTAATGTGTCCGACTCCGGGCATAGGCTACACAGCCTGCTATCAAGGCCCAGCAGTCCTCCTACATGCCATACACCCTTACTGATTGCGATGGGACTGCTGTGTAGCATTGACTTTGAGGTTTAGTCTGACTCCTAGCTGCATCACGCCACATCTTAGTCATAGAGGTACAGTCGCCCCAAGAAGTGAGTTTCAGTTTGTTTCGGTCACAGTGGTCTGTCAGACATTAGATGAAAAACAAGTGAATATAAATAATCCTTTCATACTTTCATCACATCACATTAGCTGATAAAATACATAATTCATCGTGGTTGGCAATACTGTATTAAGAATGGACAGTATAAGTCAGTGATATATTTAAATTTAAAAGCATCTGAGCAGTATTCCCACCGTGTTTCTTAGGTAGTAGCCTAGTATTACGTCCCCGGTTTTTTGCAAAGTTGAGCTTGCTATCGTATAAATTACATTGTTCATCTTACTGAGTATTATGTAAGTTGGGCAGTCCTGTATGGGGCAGTGCTATATTATATAGTATTAGCATCTCAAGCTGTCTGATATGTCTTCCAAATTTGAATGTGTTTTTCATTGCTCCACACGTCTTTCAAATTTGAATGTGTTATGCATTGCTCCACACGTCTTTCAAATTTGAATGTGTTATGCTTTATTCTGTGCAGTATACCCACCATATTCCTGAAGTACTGTAGTAGCCTAATGTTATTTCCTTGGGATCAAACAAGAGTGGGCTAGTATCGGAAGCCAGTTGTGATTTTTTTTTTTTCATGCAGTGTTTTCATTGAATTTCAGATGCTGTGAGCATGACATAACAAGCAGGATTACAAAGAAAATGCTTTGTATTAAGGATGTATTATATGAGATAGAACCTAGACACTTCTCCCTCATTATCCCCTCAGTGAATACTACCAAAATTATTGCTGCTCAATTCATTCCAGGCAGTAACAAAACATTTTCAGTTTCAGGGAAATAAATGCACAGTCAACATTATTTCCTTTAATTAGGCTAGACAATACAGATAATCCCAAATGGACAAGTGAATACCATTTTTCCTCAGCCTTATTCATTCATATTTCTTTTTTCTGACCAAATAAACTAAACTAGGTTTTGCTAACAACTTATACGGTATTCAAGATTTGAAGTTGTTTATGTAGGCAGTAATTGTTTGTCTGTGGGCAGCAGATGTCTCCCTTCATGCTTGTGGATGGTCCATCTTGAATAGCCTACTTGCTTACTTTGTTTTCCCACCTTCTGCTGTCCATGGAGACAGCAGAAGGGGAAATACATTTATTCCAATTATTCATTGGTATTGTAACAAATAATTTCATTTTAATATTACAGTAGTTATTTATTTTAATAGTTTTTATTTAGACATCATTTCAGTGTCAGGTTGCTCATCAGTTATTGTTTTTGGCCAGTATAGATTTTAACTCTGCAAATTAATCCTGACTGCCCCTTAGCGATAGTTCTGAAGTTTCAAGTACTGTAGTTCCGTCTGATGATTTCTTACCGTCGTAACTAATAAACTCTTTCTTTCAAATTTGAAATGAACATGTATTTTAGCCTTTACTGACTGTGTTCTAATACATTTACAAAGATTAATTTTTATTTTAAGATGAAACAAAGAAATATGTATAAATTATCAGTTGAGCGAAAACTTCTGGATACTTTGCCATCACCTCTTGGGGCAGTTGTACATGTGTGTTTAGTGCATTTGATGATATGTTGCAAGTTGATAATGAAGGGTCTCGAATAACAACATGTTTATGTGAAATTCTGTTTCAGATTGGGAAAAACTTTTATGGAGACTTTTCACATGTTGCATCAGGCTTATGGGGAGGATTGTTTGAGCTGTACACAGTGTAACAAGTGGTTCCAGTGGTTCAGATCTGGAAGAGCAACCACTCAGGACGATCCTAAATTTGGGTGGCTTTCCGTATTGAGAAATGATGATCACGTTGAGAAAGTGTGTGCTGTGATCCATGCATATCATCACCTGACTGTATGTTATGTTTCCAAAGAAGCAGGCCTCTATAATTTTGTGCCACATGATTTTAACTGGAAAACTGCAGATTCATTGTGTTAGTGCAAAATTTGTGCCATGTCTGCTGAAAGATGAGCAAAAAGAGAACTGTGTCACAGCTAGTCAGGAGCAGTTTGATTGCTTGAATTCAAACTTTCAGAAAAATGTCATAACAGGTAATGAAATGTGGGTGTGCAGCTATGATGTCAAAACAAAAAGGCAATCATCGCAGTGTGTTGGAGCATCGTCACCGCAACCAAAAAAAAAAGCACATCAAAGTCGCTCAAATCTGAAGGTGATGATGATCGTCTTTATTTTATTGGATTGGCTTTGTTCATTATGAGTTCATTCCACTTGGTCAGACAGTCAATGAAGAGTTTTACTTGGATGCCCTGAGCCAGGCAGTGCAAATGAAGAAGCCTGAGGCATGAACAATCAAATCTTGATGCTGCCTCATGACAATGCATCTGCTCATGCGTCACTCCATATCCATGACTTTTTGGCAAAGCACATGACAGCTGTTCCACAACTACCCTATTCTCCTGATTTGTCCTCTGTGGACCATTTTTTTGTTCCCAGAGTTGAAATTCACCCTGAAAGGTCACTGATTTCAGACAATAGAAGAGATAGAATAAAATTCACCAAGTTCATTAAGCATACATTCCCTCAAGCGCATGTAAATGACATGGGATGATGCAACTACTGATAGACTAAAGCTCAAAGTCTCCACCATTAAGCGCTCCCACGCCGCTGCTGCTAATTGGTACGCTATTTTAAAAGTTCGGTTTCATTTTGGATGGACCTTGTACAAGTTGAAGGTATTGTGCTACTGTGTACTTGAGCACAGTGTATTATGATTGGATATATACATGGGTGTCTAAAATCACACATGAGTAACCCTTTATGGTCACAACATTATCACATGTAGCTGATGTGTCACCGAGTGTTATCCAAATTCTTTTGCATCTGTTCTGCTGTAGTAACAGTGCAGTGGGTGTAATATGACTAGATATATATGGGATGGGGGATGATGAAAGTCACACATGAGTAACACTTTATGGCTACTTGACATAACTTCATTTAATGTGTGCTATTAAGTGTTATGTGAATTTTAAGTTGCAGGTACTGTACTCTTTTGTGCTGCTGCAAGTGTGTAATGAATTATAGTATGACTGGAAATGTACTTTGGGTAGGGTGACAAAAGTCACAAGAGTAACCCCCTACATGTACATGACATCTTTATAGTCCATTTTATAACCACATTGGTATCTGAAAAATTGCTATCTGAACTAACTTTCCTTGATGTAACCCCTGAGGTTAAAGGGATGTATCTCTGCAAATTATAAAAAAGAGACAGTCAATGTGAGAGTGATGCACTGTTGAAAAGGGTTGTCTTCCTCTATTGGGTTGTGCACCCCCAGACCAAATGTATCCCAACATATGCACCCCCATATCATAATGTTTTTGATAGAAGAAGATTGAATTAACATCCAAAATGTATTGAATTCATAGTTCTGTATATTTGTAGAACTACGCAGAGTATGCTGGAAATAAAGCATGCATTTATTATAAATTCACAGAAGTACATTCTCATATGATGGAATTTAATAAAACTTGTGAGTTACATCACTTTAGCAGAGAAATAGTTCAGTGAGACTTATGTTTTTTTATTTTACTCATGAGTAATGTGAAGTTAGGAAGAGTGGTTGAGAGTTCCACAGTGGCTGGTCTTCCTTGGTGTGAACATGAGCTTGACTGTTTATTTATTGATCATGATTTGTAATACTGTATTGCACTTGACACTAAACTTTGAGATAATATGCAATAAGATTGCTCAGCCAACCCATATCCATGAAGCCATTCTAGGCCCATATTCAAGAAAAATAGAGGGGTAGAAAGAAGTGTTGAGATTCTTTATTGACTGAAGCAGCATCACAGTAGTGGTGAACAGGGAAGTGATTCCAAAAGCAATGGTGAGCTTCTTTGGTAATGTCAGAGAAATGGTACTTTACATGCTGCTTGTTTCAAGGCTATCATGAACAGTTAATATAACAAATTACTGTACATGCTTCCCATCTATAGGTAGTATGAGAACACAAGAAGTGGATCAGATACAGAGAGTTATACTGCAGATAATAAATCCCCATAGTGGCTGTAGGTGCATATATTTAGAGCTATATTGGTTCTCTGCTATGCTTAGAGAAGTCTCATATGCAGACTGTTTAAGTGAAAGTTCCCCAGTTATGCTTAGATATTATTGTCTGAGTGTAGTAGTGGGTAGGATGATAGATATAGTCAGCATGAAGGGCAGGACAGTCGTACAGGGAGGGTCAGCACCATTTCTAAGGTGTCTCCAATTAAGAAGGGATATAGAATGAAAAAAACATATTTTTAGGTATTTGAAAGTAAGTCTTGTTTGCCTCTAATCTTGGTTGTTTCAGTTCTGCAAAAAGAGAAATATTGTTCTCAATGATGAAATGTAACTTTTTTTGTAAAATTCTTAATTACAGTACAATAATGTGAAATTTGGAATGGTCTTATATTGCTTATATTAACTGTTTTGTGGGGGGACATAGGATTGGATAATGAATGAATGAATTTTACATTTCACCTAAATAATTGTATTGTTTACTGATTAGCCCCCTGATGCCAGATCACGTCTGAGGACGTGTGATCGACAGGTGCCAGTTCACGTATGAGGACGTGTGTTCAACAGGTGCCGGTTCACATCTGAGGACGTTTGGTCAACAGGCACCAGTTCACGTCTGAGGAGGTTTTTTTTATTTATTTTTTATTTTTTTATGCGTCCAACTCTGGGCATAGGCTTCACAGCCTGCTCCCAAGGCCCAGTAGTCCTCCTACATACCAAACACCTCTGCATGTCACCACTTCAGCGCTAACACCCACCGTCCATATTGAATACATGCTAGGGCTGTCTCATACAGGACTGGTGTATTGGTATTAGCGGGGGTATTTTTACGACATGTCGGCGGGTCCTCTGGTAGATCAGTAAAGTCTGATTTTTATGAAATTCAAATCCTTAAACTGTTCCCTAGAGGCTAGCTGGGACAGAGGTGGGGGGAGGGTTCGGAGGCCCACCCAGAGCAACTGGGGAACGTGGGGGAGAGGCTGGCAGGGACAGAATAGGATAGGGGAGAGGCGCCTGGAGGGGCAGAGTACACGTGTACTGACTGTGGTCAGCCACCTACGCACTAGTAAGGGTATGCTGTACATGTTTGTGATTGATTTTTTTTTTCCCCCAAATTACAAAAATAAGCCCGGTTGTGGGTAGGAGATAGGGTGCAGGGAGCCTGGCGTCAGGGGGTTAAGTATTCTAGTAAGTATTATAGGAATGCTTGTTAAATGTGAAATGGAGAATATGATTGTGAAAAAGCTTTCAAGTAGTAATTCAGCAGTTAAATCCTTATATTGTACTATATAAGGCTGTACCATAGATTTTATATTAGACTCTTATGTTATACGGTTTTGGTTCCATGTATTTATCTTAGAAGTTGGTGGGAGAGATGTGAACTATGCATATAACTTTACTGAATTTGCTCTCATTTTGTTTTAGTGAGATATAGGCAGCCCTTGTTATAAGTAGCCCCCCCTTTTTTTTTTAAATAGATAAAAAGGCCTCAGTTAAAGACAAATTGTCTATTAAAGATTCATTGGTGCTAATGAGGTTGATTTGCCAGCTTCCTCCAGTTTATAGTAGCAGTCGAATGCAGCATGGTGTGATATTTAGATTTTATCCCATACTTAAATTGAAGACTGCCTTTAACCCCTTCATTACCGAAATTGATAAGGTTTACGCTTGTAAACCTAGAAAAAGTTCTGGGGAGGAACCGATAATTGTAAGGTTTACGGTGGTAAACCTGATAAGCATAGGGAGGTATAGGAGGGTAGGAGTGTTGGTTTTGGGGTTACTAGAGAGACTTGGGTTGTAAGAACTGGCAACTTGACTCTGACATCATTCTCCTTGTCATGGCCATGCCATGGCCATATCAGAGTCCATGCCAGGCCATGATTGACATCATTTGGGTATTTTGGATATGATTTATTATTTTAAATGTTTTGGGCATATATATAGACCTATATGGTATGATATAAACAGAAAAAAATAGTTGCACTAGGCATATCAGCATGTGGTTACCATGACAACCACCCTCCTAGGCCCCACAACCAACCAGCAGCCAGTTCTCACCCGCAACCCCTCAGTATCCCCCAAGCTGCATGCTGTGACTGTGTGTTTTTTTTTTGGCTGTTTTTGCGTGATCATGGCGTCATCTGATACTGATGACGAATTTGATACAAAGCTTGCTAGTGAGTTAGATGAGTCTGACGACAATGAAACTCAGTCAGACATCAGTGAGTGAGTCAGACGATGATTATATACCAGAAAACGACAGTGACAGCGAGAGTACGAGTGATGAAAGCGAGATAGATAATTGCTCAAATCCCAGCCCTGTAGGCTCGCCATTGTTGCAGAGTCCCTGAGGACCTGCCTTCACCCTCTTGTCGGATCCGTTTGCAGATCAAAGGCCACCTCCACTACCTACACTTCACCTGGACTTTCCCAACATACATCCTGCAGTGTATCAATGCCACGAGGAGCATCATATGAGTACTGTATATACCTTTTTATGTCTGTAAAGTCTATATTTATAGGAACAATGAAAGTTTAGTAAAGTATATATATCCCTACACGTATACTACTATAGGAAATGTATTTCAAATCATGCACAGTGTACCTCGTGGTCAACATGTACTTGAGAATATAAAAGTAATATAAAATGAAAAACAGCGCACTTATGATAAACGATCACCCCCCACGCACACGCATGAACTTCCGGGAATTCGGTTTGACGGAGGGAGAGCGGGGTGGCTGGGGGTGGGAGGCGCGGTAATGAAGGGGTTAATATGGAATGAACAAAATCAATTGTATGAGCATGTTGTGCATATCAGGGTGAGCATGGAGGATGCCAAGCTGGTGCACCGGTCCCTGCGTCGTGGTGCTGGCCTGCTCAAGTATGCCCAAGATGAGTGGGTTCCACGCCTTTTAGAATCTCCATCGTCAGGCAGTGACTCAGACCCAAGGGTGCATACAGCCTACCTCAATCAGGCCACAGCAGAGGCACAGGAAGGTTTGTGTATGATTATTAGATGCAGAATTATTGGGTGATACTCTTCCAGATATGAATTATCCTTGTAGTTAGAATAATGTTACCAGTAACCTTTAAAGCATGCGTGTTGTTTTGTGTGAGAGTGTTGAGAATGTATCATGTTCTGAGAGTATTGTTAATTTTTGCAGTTACAATTGCGCGAGCCATAGAGTTGAACCACAATGCTGCTCTGATCTCAGCACTGGCCAACCAAACATCAAAGATGTTTACTACTGCTGCTGATGCCATAACACCACTAGATGACAAGAAATTTGGCCACTGGACACATTACTTGCGGCTGAAGGCAGCGTTTTATGCTACTTATGTAAGTACTGTATTGTAAATGTAAGGGTAAAATATTCTCCATCTATTCTAACTCTTGTCTTTTCACATTGTGCATCTTATCACCCATAGTGTATTTAAATTTTTTATTGAACCAGAACATGAGATTAAAGAAAATTAAAATTCACACTTTATAATTGAAAGTGTGGAAATATCAAGTGTCTTAATAAAGTATTAGTCCAATAATTGTTGGGGAATTATAGAGGTCCAACAGTATAATAAAGATTCAGTTGTAGGTTTTTACTTGATTTGTTCTTGCAGATTTGTAAACCCATAGAAAAAGTACAATCTCAGTTTAGTAAAATAGGGTGTAGGTATTTGTACCTCTCCCTGGAAAATGGGATTTTCAGTTCCCTGCTTTGTTAAATGTTGTATTTGTCAAACCAGATGAAAAGTCAGTTTTTGGAAGGATTTGTTTTTCTATCTGGTATGACATCCTTCATTAGTACAGTATAATACAGTATAGTGAGCAGTTGGTGGTTTAACTATTGGATACCATATATGCTGGCATATAAATCGACATTTCAAACATAAAAGAAAATCTCTTGAAAACTAGGGAATGACTAATATGCTGAGCATAAAGTTGTCGATACATGGCAGTGACAAAAGTAAGGCCATGGCATATAATGAGGGAGGGAAGTGACATTACCAGCAGGCCTTCAGCCATACGGTAGCTACTAATTCTATCATGCCGTCATGTACCGCAACTTTTATGACACATCCAAGTTTTATATTCAGTACTACTTCTTACCTGGTTAATTTTTGTAGCCAAGACAAAGTTTTAATAAAATTCATGGTTACTGGTAATTACCGGTGTTTACACCTAAAATGTGAGGAGTATCGTATGCCATGCACCCTTCCACGAACTTAAACAAACACTAACTGGGTAACGGTTATTCGAGGCGATGAATTTGACACCCTGTTACCGTAGGCTTTCCATGGACAGAGACTACGTGCATTTTGAACAGTTTTGCTGCAGTGATTGGTTGCACACCACATTTGTTACAGTCATGTAATGAAATTTCTAACCGGATAACTGAAAATTTTGTATTTTTCCTAACAAGGATAATACAGTAATCCCTCCCATATCCATTGTAATAGAGCCAAAAGCATGTCCGAATAATGGTTTTGTCCGGATATTGGTCCTGAAGCTCCAGCTCTGGTTTTTCATGACCCTAACCTAACCTAACCTAAATCAGAAAACTACCTTCATACCTCCCTACTGGACATGTATAGCACTTATTTAGGTCCCTTTTCACATAAATAATGCACATATAGCATGAATTTATTGAATTTTAACCAAAAAATGATGATTTAGAGGTGAGTGAATCATAGGAGCTCAGAACTTGCCAGCATAGTATAAGTAAGTATCTGACATGGAAATCATCTTTTCTCACATTTTATGCACTAAATTATTGGATACAAAGCATCAAATACAGTAAATGATGTTAATTGCTACAAGAAAAATGGTTAGGTTAGGTTAGGTTATGACCGGAAATGAAATTCACTGCTTCCACCTTTTTCATAGCTGGTGCACTTAATAACCATGCATGAAAGAATTAAATTAAAAGCAGAAAATTATGATTAACACAGTGTTAGGTTAGGTTAGGTTAGGTTAGGACCAGACATGAAATTCACTGCTTCCACCTTTTTTCTAGCTGTTTTACTTAAGAACCATGCATAGAAAAATTAAATTGCAAGCAGGAAATTATGATTAACATTTAGGGTAATTTTTTAACACATATACAGCATGATGAAAACAGGTTAGGCATGAAAATCTTTATGGTAA
>JAGKTI010013545.1:9188-22886 GCA_018397915.1 Birgus latro
GATAATATTTTTAATCAGCATTAAAACTATGACATTTAGACTACAATGCTTGCAGTATTTCTGCTTTGAATTCATAGCAGTCTTCAGCCCTACTGGATTGATTCTTTGTAAGGTAGTTTACCTCCCCTGAGCCATTATTTCATAACCAGTGTAAATTGCAGTTACCATACCTCATATGATGCAGCTAGGCTCATGCAAACCTTCACTGTGCCTTATATGAGGTGTAGGCTACTCGGCCAGAGTTGAGCTGTAGCTTATCTGTTCTAAAAATTGTGGTGGTTTAATAATGAAGTTCAAGTGCTTAGTATATTACTGTACTTTAGTTCAGATCTCTTAAGAGATGGTGGGAAAAGAAGCATAGGCCAGTCACATACCTTTATCTAGTAGCCTTATCTCCAGCCCCATCACCTGGCAAGGTAAAAAGTAATAAGGAATCGTGGTGTGTGCACTTGGCCACCATTTTGGGAATGTATTGCACCCTTCATATTACCATAGTTGATGGAATAGCTGCCAGTTGAATATTCACTAAGTACAGTTTTAGAAAAATAGTGTACTGTAAGATAACACTATCATGTCGGTACCATGATCAGTGCCAGGAAGGGGGAATGTATGCCTTATACAGTATCTGTAATTTTCAGGATGAATCTGTTAAGGCCATTTGATGAGATGATTTCAGCAAAGCAATCCAGAGAAAGTCATTCTGTTATAGTTCTCGGTATACTTTAGTAATTACTGCTGATGACAGTGCCATGGTAGTACACACACATTAGGCCTTTAAAGAGTGATTTAAAGTATCTTTCAGTCTAGTATTAATTAGTGCTGTTTTCCTATGGTCTGCCAGATGAAGATTTGTGACGTGGTTTAAGTATTGTATACTGTAGCTATATGAGAAGGGATAGTACCTGTCTGTCCATCTATAGCTAGGTGCCATAGGCCTGATCCCACATGGGGTGTCTTTGAGTTAGTGGTTTTGCAGGGAGGGGCACTAACCCTCTGCCAACCCACTTCTTAACACATGAGAAACACGTGTGGGTTGGGTATAAGGTTACCACTCAGCGTTGTAAATGGTTTCCTGGATAGAACCAGTACATTATATAGTACAGTGTATTTGTGAAGGATAGGCTGGAGAGGGACACCTTCATGCATTGGCGCTAACACCATATATACGTACATTCCTAAATTCTCTTCGTATTCCTGAAAAGAGGATGATGGAATGCAAGAAAGGAGAACTTAGGGTAAATTGCAGTCCATCTGTTTCAGGTTCAGATGAACATACTGGCCACAGCAATAACAACATGAACATGACTTTGTTTGGTGGCTCATAATGTAAGGACAAAAGTTTTGTAAATTGACAGTGGTGGTATAGATTTTGTGGTCAGGGGTACTGGTACTGATACTGTATGTGAATTCATGTACCTGTACATTCTTTAGGTGGTTTTTAAGAGAGTGAAAGAAATAGCACAGTGAGTTGAGCTTATTGAAAATTTGCACAGTAGACTAGTGCATGTGGGAAGCAGAAATATTTATCCAACTGATCAAATGGTGACAGTAGATGTAATAGCTGTTGTAGTACTTACTGTATGCAGTGTAGAAATGTATGTTGTTAATCATTACTGATTTATCATAACTGAAGCAGTTGCTGAATGTAGTGTTTTCATAAGATCCTGTAATAGACCACTGGTGGTAGAGCTCCTGTATCAGAATGCGTGTTGGCCTATGCAGTACTGTACCGTTTGATTTAAGCCCTGAAGGTGACTTTTTTTTTTTTTTTTCCCCCATGTGAAGCACTACCAGGGGTCCAGGGATGTAGGTCAGTCTCTTACCCTTAACGTGTTCTGCATTGTGGGATCCTGGTCTTGTGTCTCGCACTCCAAAGGAGGCAGTTTAGGGTTGATTTTTTTTTTTTTTTTTTTTAATACAAATCAACTGCTACAGGTGAATTGGTGATACTGTAGTAATGAATGTGCAGCATTGTGATAATGATTAAGTCATCATAGAGGTACAGTGCCTTTTTTCTCTCTCTCTCTCTTCCTCCAGGAAATTATGTAGGGCAAGTAAACTGAAATATGATTAGCTATCATTTATTTCTCCTTAGGGATGCATATAGTACTAGTACAGCATGATGGTAACCTATGGAATATGAAGTAGCTACTGTGATATATTATAAAGATTTGTATACATCATAAATAGTACATATATACGGTAGTAGCTAAATGTAGAGTGAGATTATAGTTATGTGTTAATGTGAATATGTTGCTTTGTAGAGCACAGAGAGCTGAAATGTTTGAGAGGAGCATAGTGTGTTTGAGACTTTGTAGTTATATGTAGTGTACAGCATTTTGATTATGTGAGGGTTGGAGTTAATTGGAACTAGTGGGTATAGATGTACATGCCAGGATGCCAGAATCACCAATATTTTGTTGATACATTATTGGTTTTCAGACCCAGATTTATGCATTTGTTGAATCCCAGCTGTAGTGTACTGCATTGTCTGTGTCTGCAGTACATACCACAATGCATTTTTAATGAGGGGAGGAATTTTTTCCTTAAAGTTAATCTTATTAATATGTTACAGTACCAGGCATTAGGCTTGTAGTACCAGGCATTAGGCTGTACCTTACTGTATGATATTTTCACACACGTACCCAGAAGTTCAAAATTGTGCAAGTTTAAGGTTAAAGGGGATTTTGGTCAAGCTTAAGTAGTAGCATTGTATCCCAACAAAGCTCAAGACAAGGAAGTTGGAGTGTGTGCACAACCAAAGTTCTGGCCTGCATACCGTACTACACACTGGCCCCCAGCAGACACTTGGTGCCACATTCCTCAGCTGTGCCAAGAGTCTCCACCTTGGTATTTGAGTCAACCAAAATAAGGAAGCCACTTGGAGGAATGTTGGTATGGCTAGCCAGAAATGTACACAGGGAAACAAATTAGTTTATTTCATTGGCAGCTTCATAGTTCAATTGTTTGTGCTTGGTGTTGCCAGCAATATTTATTTCATTTATTTTAGACATTAACTCAGACTCTTTGCTGAGAAGGAAGTATTCAATTTATGCTTGACTAAGATAAGCTGTAGAGCATTTGATTCTGCTTGAAGATAATGTATAGAATATCTTCATTGCATGTTAGGTATGCATTCCAAGTATCATAAATGTCTTCATACAACCAGTTATTTGCAATGTAAGAAATTGATAAATCAGCTTTATGGGTAGCAATAGAATGTGCTGTAGGTAGATACCATACTGTGGACTATATTGTCAGGAAGATTTAGAGAGCATCATATTATGAAAACTTAATGTAGCCAGTAGCAATACTGTAGTTGCTTTTTTCTCTCTCTCTCTGATTTGCAATTCTCTTTCCAGTTACACCAAAGCTCAGACATTTGCAGACTGCGTAGGCCATGAATTACCATATGGATGGGAGGAGTGCGTCGACAGTCAGATTGGTGTCTACTATGTTGATCATATTAACAGTAAGTTTCAGCTTATTTTTTGCTTGGTATTTGTTCATAGTTGTAGTAGCTTTGCTGTTTCTGTAACTAATGCTATACAACCTGTCATGCATTTCATATAGCTGTCTAGTGTTTGTAACATTGTCAAGTAGTGGATGAGTGATTGGAACTGTGATGGCTCATTGGTAACTGTCATCTCCCAGTCTGCGCTTGGCTTATTGCATTTCAAACCCAAGATGTGGTTGACATTTGATGTTGGTGTATGTTGTTAAAGCTTAAATTTTATAGCAATAGCACAAGAAACAAATTCACCTAAAAGTTAATTTCTGCAGATTTTTATCAATTTTGTTGGTTGGAGCCCAGTACTGTATTAGTAGAGAGCACCTGATTGAATTTGTGTTTAATAAGTTGCATAAAGTCATGTGAGTCTGTTGTCACTGAAAATTTCTTGCTAATGTGTATGATGCAAGAAAAGTTCCTGTCCAACTGATGTGATCTAATGCATAGTTTAGTTTACTTGTACACTACAGTGATGTCTTGGCTATAGTGGTTTTCTTTATCACTACAAGATGAAAATCTCCACACCTTCTGTTATAACAGAATTTGTCAGCTCAAAAAAGTCGTTGCGTACCTATGGTGGTATCTGCTAACACAAGTGGTGCAGTGTATGTGGTTTGTGACGGCATTGAGGGATTCAAAGATGTAGCTATACTCAAGCAGTTAAGCCCCAGGTTATAGAGACCACTAACTCTCCACCCCTAGCCTTGGAACCCCTTACCTCAAGCCCATCTCAGTTCTCTTTATGGTACCAGAATATGTTTCACCTTGATTGTGCACTTTTATATTTCACCTTGATTGTGCACTTTTCATCACTCTGCTAACCTAACTGTGCCTCTGTGTGTTTCTGATACTTATCAGTATGTATGTTTATAGTGGGTCAAAATTGTCATAAAAAGGAATAATGGACTTGCACATTGGATGGCAGGATCCAGTTAGGATAAATCCCATTGGTTACATGCTTTCATAATCACACACCACATTTGGTACCAAAGATGCCCGATAACCATAGGATCACCGTAATTAAAACAACAGTGTGGAACAGTCAGTAGTATTAGAGTGGGAGGTGGGGAGGATGTTACAAGATCACAAATGTCATCTGTACAGTATCATAATCCAAATATAAATTTCATCATTCAGATGCTGAGGCACTTTCACCAGATAAGAGTACCACCAGAAAGAAACCTCAGTATTGTGTTATACTGTAACTAAATAAAAAATGAAAAAGGCCCACTCATAAATGCCTCTCCAGCTGCGAACACGGTGTAGAACAGGGCTATTCAACTGGCGGCCCGTGGGCCAAATCCGGCCCTTGAGTCGCTTTTATTTGGCCCTTTGACCGACTCAGAAAAATGAGAATAAACAAATAAACAAGCGTAAAACAAAGTTTTGTTTTTTTATTTATTAGCAGAAAATGTAAACTCAAATAATATATGAATTTCTTCGTTTCTTTTTGTGTATGAGTGTTTAGATAGAGGGAAAAATACAGGTAAAGTAATGGATGACCCTTTGGTTAATCAGAGTTTCATAATTCGGCCCTACTTGTAGACTAGTTGAATAGCTCTGGTGTAGAACCTTGCTGTCCTTTCTGTATACAGAAACCTAAACTTCCACAGCAGCATATTTATTTTTATTATACAGTATTTATTTATTTTAATAGCTATGATAAGAAGTAGGGAAGTGAGCATGGAAGTAAAAAAAGTCACTGCATGATAGTATTATGATACCAACTCTTAATGTATAGAAGGGAAACTTTGACCTTGTTGGAAAGACACAAGTCAAGAGTGAGAGCAGTGGAAATGAGTTATTTGAGCGTAGCATTTGGAGATCCAGGGAGAGACAGGCTGACAAATGTTTCTAGAAAGTGAAGGAGCACTGTGGTGTGGATGTGATAGAAAGTGTTAGGAGAAATACGTTGAGGTGGTTTGGCCATTTGGAAAGGATGAAGAGTGAGAGACTGACAAGGAAAGTGTGAGTTAGGTGGAGGGAGGGGAGGAGGAGACTGAGGATGAGATGGAGAGATGGAGTGGAGAGACATGAGAAAGGTGTGTGTGAGTTGGGGGGAGGGCAGCATAATGGCAGGGGACTGGACGACATGGAGGAGATTATTTTGTTTGTGGCCACCCCTTGCAGGGTTAAGGCGTCTGGTTATAAATAAATTTATTTTTCTGTGAGAACTTCACCACATATAAGAATGATGGTATGCTGGTATTTTTCTCATTTTATTTCTCGGCACTGTTTGATTACTGTACTTGCCAGTTACAGTACTATTGTTGTGTAGGTAGATATTAACAACCTGCCTGATACATTTGAACCTTCATGCTCTAAATATATTATTAAGTGAAAATATAGCGAATACCAGTTGTTGCAGTACAGTAATTCTCCCTTCCCTCTCAACTGAAATCTTTTTTGTGCCCATAAGAGTGTGGTAGCTATATGACACAAGATTGTTCATTCATGTAGAAAGTTTGTTGTGATCTTGGCTCTCACAATCCATATGGTAATGGATATTGTTTCATCTATGGATTTGTACTTATTTCTTAAGGTAATTCTTTAACAAGAATTAACCCAATCTTTGCTCACAGAACAAAACCAAATCGAAGACCCACGGTTGGCATGGCGTCAGGTGCAGGAGGCAATGCTATCAGAGTATCTCTGTTCAGCACAGAGTGACCTTAGTGCTAAGCAAGACATCATGCAGGTGAAGGCTCAGAGACTTGCACTTGCACAGGACCAGTATCACCACCTTAACACCACACTCACCAACTTGTTCAGCTCAAGATCGTCATGTAAGATTTACAGTATTTACTATTCTATGAACAGCTTTCACTTACAGAGCTTGTAAATGTGGCATTGTCAGTGTACCAGGTATGTTATTAGAACACTAGGAGAACTCTAGTGATATATGACATGGCAGGTCCAAAGATGATTCTTTCTTTACCTTATAATTAGTATTTAAACAATTCGTAGTGAAATTTTTAACAAAAATATTGTACATCCAAATGTGCTCTTATGGGACCTGTACTTGGGGGTCTGTGTGCCTTGGCTGTGTGTGATTACTCTTTCAGACATGTTCTGGCCCTGTGCAATTTACATTTAAAATAATTCCAAGAGGAGGTGCTTCAAATATTTTTATTTCTGGTGTATATTCAGGTTTTTCCATATTTCTTATCAGCCACTTATGTTTTTAAAGCATTTTTTTTTTTTATATATATATAATGCCAGGAAGAAGGAACTAAAGGCCAGGAGTCTGCAAACCATTCCTTCTAAGAAAAAAATAAAAACAATGTAAGAGAGAGTTAAATTCAAGATCCGATCATTTTGAGATGCCTGGACACGCTGCGTTTAAAAGACTGGAGATCATAGGAAGTAGGAAATACAGATAGAGGGAGACAGTTCCAGAGTTGACCTGTTGCATAAATGAAGGACTGGGAGTAATGGTTAATTCTTACATTAGAGAGTTGGACAGAGAAGGGATGAGAGTTTGTTGCTAGACGGGTGCTATGCGCCCGTTGTAGAGGTGCAGGGATGCAAGCAGACAGTTCAGAGGAGCAGTGACCATTAAACTATTGATAGAAAAGAGATAGCATGTTCAAGGATGAAGCAGGATTAAGCTGGATATTATTAAACATCAGTGGGTACTCCTGTGGAAGATGTTGACGGGTTGATAGGTGTAAAAACTGAGTCTTTGATGCATTAAAAACAAGATTATTTTTACCCCAGTCAGAGGTACAAGCCAAGTCAGACATTAGGTTTGCCACAGTCTCATCCCTTGTTTGTTGAAGTAACTGCTGAGATGGACATTGCGGAAACCGAATGGAGAGGTGAAGGGTGGAGTCATCAGCATATGAGTGGATAGGGTTAGATGTTCAGCTTAGAAGGTCATTGATGAATAAAAGGAAGAGAGTTGGTGATAGGACAGAACCCTGAGGAACACCTCTGTTGATAGATCTAGGAGAAGAGTGATGGCCATCTACAACAGCTGCTATAGAATGATCAGAAAGGGAGCTAGAGATGAAGGCACAGATAGAAGGATAGAAGCCGTAAGAAGGCAGTTTGGAAATTAAAGATTTATGCCAGACTCGATCAAAAGCCTTTGTGATGTCAAGTGCAGTAGCAAAGCTTTCGCCATAGTCCCGAAAGGAGGATGACCAGGAGTCTGAAAGGTAGGTGACAAGATCGCCAGTGGAGCGTCCATGACGGAACCCATACTGACGATCAGAAAGAAGGTTGTGATAGGAAAGATGCTTTAAAATTTTTCTGTTAAGAATTGACTCAAAAACTTTTGAGACACAGTATGTTAAAGCAATTGGACGATAGTTAGAGGGTTGGGAATGGTCACCCTTTTTTGGGACTGGCTGAATGAGAGCAAACTTCCAGCAGGAAGGAAAGGTACAAGTTGATAGAAAAAGACGAAAGAGTTTACCTAGGCAGGGTGTAAGCACAGAAGTGCAGTTCTTGAGGACAACAGGAGGGACTCCATCAGGGCCATATGCCTTGTTAGTATTGACGCCAGTGATGGCAGAAAGTACATCAGCTGAAGAAATTTCAATGTCATCCGAGAGGAAGTCAGAGGGGGGAAGTGATGGAGGAATAGCACCGGAATCATCTAAAGTGGAATTGGAGGATAAAGTCTGAGTGAAGAGATTTGCTTTATCAGTAGAGGAAATAGCTACAGAGCCATTGGAGTGGAAAAGAGGAGGGAAGGATGATGAGGTAAAGTTGTTAGAAAGGTTTTTGGCAAGGTGCAGGAAGGAGTGGGAAGAATTCGAGTTGGAGAGTTGAGAGCATTTAATACGAATGAAATTTTTTTTAGCAGAGCGAAGGACAGACTTAGCACGATTTTGGGCAGAAACATAAAAGTGATGTGATTCAGGGGTAGGTTGGCTCCGGTACCTTTTATAGGCCCTCTCCTTGTTGCGGACAGCATTAGAACAAGTGAGATTAAACCAAGGCCTTCTTGCATTAGTGAGGAATGTATGCTTTCATGCCCGAGAGAATAACCTCCGTAATGCACAAAGCACACTCGGATGGCTCACGGCCATAGAAATAATAATTATTCCAGGGAAAATCAAAAGTACTGCCTGAGGGCCTCCCAGTCCGCAGCTCCAAAGTGCCACAGACAACGTTTCTTTGGACCACAGGCCGTACCAGAAAGATAGGACGGGTTAAGATAATAAGATTATGATTGGAGGAGCCCAGTGAAGAGCAAAGATTAACAGAATAAGCAGAAGGATTAGTTGTCAGGAAGCGGTCAAGTATGTTGGTACTCTCTCCAAGGCGGTCAGGGATACTGGTAGGGTGCTTTACAAGCTGCTCTAGGTCATTAAGGATAGAAAAGATGTAGGCTTGTTCACCAGGTGGATGAGTGAAGGGAGAGGAGAGCCAAAGGTGGTGGTGAACATTGAAATTTCCCAGAATGGAGATTTCAGAGAATGGAGAAATGGATAGAATGTGTTCCATCATAGAAGTAAGATAGTCAAAGAATTTTTGATAGTCAGTAGAATTAGGAGGTAAGTAAACAGCGCAAATATATTTAGTCAGAGAATGACAGGATAGCCGAAACCAGAGAGTAGAGCATTCAGAAGAATCAAGTTCAGGAACATGAGAGCAAGATAGATCGTTGCGTACATATACACAACAGCCACCTTTGGCTTTGAAATGAGTATAGAGAAAGTAAGAGGGTACAGAAAGGGGTTTGCTGGCAGTTGCCTGAGACAGCTGAGTCTCAGTATGAAAGAGGAGAGGTGATGTTCAACAGAAGGGAAGTTAGAGGAAAGGCTGTGAATGTTGCAGAAATGAAGAAGTGAGTCAGACAGTGATTCCAGGCATCTCTCAGTGTCATCACCAGGAGAGGGGCAGATGGTGGGGGCATTTATGGTCCCCTCCCCCCCAGGACTCCGAGGCATTGTTAGTGGCAGCCATATTGTTATGATTTTGAAAAGGAAGTGTAGTGTGTACTGTGCATGTAGTTTGGTGTTGACAGTTTGAGAACTTGTATTGGAGAGCATGTAGGCCTACTTTCTGTGTTACTGAAGCACTGAAAAAGTTCAGCAAAGGGGGATGGTCGGGAACTAGTCCCGAGGGCTGATGAAACGGGATCTCCAGCTCTCCCTGTCATCAGCTTTCCATCCACCTTGGGAGTACTGCCCTGCTCGACTGGTGCTACAGTCTACTCCTTCGATTCGTACAAGCATACTAGGACCAGTATATACAGTTGTAATAGTGACTTTCAAGCCATCCTTTTCTGCTCTTGCCTTTTCATTCTGCTTAATATTGTTTCAGTCTTATGTTTGGGAAAAATGTTATGATACCATTGATATTACTTTTTCTGAAAAAGTTACTTGGAAGTTAAGTTTGGAAGGGGTACAAGAGTGATGTTCAGTGAAGTCAGATTCCAAATACATTTTTCCCCATGCAAAGTTTAGTTGTGCAAATTCAGTTCATGTTTGTTTGTTCCTGGACCCCATAATTGCTTAAGTGGAGGATCGGATGTATACAGTATGTGCAATTGGCAGTTTGCACTGTATATAGTAAACTGAATTCTCAAGAAAGCTCTGTATCATTCCTTTCTTCTAATATTGCAGTAAGCTCAGGTGGGAGCAGTGCGAGCCGGTGGGATCCTGATTTGCTCAAGACAGATGTGGTGATGGCACGAAACCGTGTGGGCCGGTTGAAGAGGGAACTTCACCAGATCAAACATGAAGTGGCCAATACAGAAGCTGGCATGCAGACCTTGGCACAGTATGTGGTTCTTGCTGCAGGCTCATTAGTTTTTTTTAATACTTAATTGGATGGCAATAATTGTACCAGGTGAAAAATTGGAGCTAGTGTTCAGTAATGCAAGGTTAAGCTTGTAGAGTACAGTAAACTCTTGTGTCCTGCATAAAACTGCTAAGGTGGTGCCATTAGTTGATGTACTGATGGATAGTGACATAATACCCTCCCCAACCTCCAAGGAGGGGGGAGGAATCTAACCTTACATGAAACCCAGTACCAGTAACTGTGCTGTATAACTCTTCAGACATAGAAAAATACCCTTGAATACTGTAATAAGCAAGAAGTGGCTAGAGTAGATACAGCACAGGGGTTCAGTTGAAATAAGAAATGAATGCATTGAGATCAAGAAGCATGTAGAGAGACTAGTGAAGAGGAAAAATATGGAGGTAAATGAGGATATAGGAAGAAAAATTAATGTAAATTTCTCTGAAAATAGGAAGTTATTCTAGAAAGAGAAGCGGAAATGTAGAAGTGACCGCAGAAAGAAATATGAAAGTGTGAAGGATGTAAGTGGTAGATTATTAACCCATGGGGATGAAGTAAGGACCAGATGGAAAGAATATTTTGAAAGGCTAATGAATAGGAATGGAGAGAGCAAAGCAGCTGTTAACATGATTGGTTTTGGGGGTGTACAGAGAAGGAATGCAGTGCCAGGAAACATGACACTCGCACAGGTGAAGAACACCATGAAGCAGCAGTTGATGAGGTGTATGCAGAAATGATTAAGTGTAATGGAGAGAGCAGAATGAAGTGCTTGTCGGAGATATGTAAGAAGGCATGAAACTGTGCCGGTAGAATGGATAAAGGCAGTGATTGTATCGATGTACGGAGTGAAAGGTAAGTGAAGAGAGTGCAAGAATTGTCATGGCATAAGTCTATTGAGTGTGGTAGGGAAGATATATGGAAGAATTATTATAGAGAACGTAAGAGAGATATCAGAAGTCCTAGTGAGTGATGAACAGGTGGCTTTAGGAGGGGCAGAGGATGTTTAGATCAAATATTTGCAGTGAGACAGACAGTGGAGAAAGCTTGTGAGAAGGACTATAAGGTGTTTATGGAATTTATGGATCTGGAAAAAGCATATGACAAAGTAGACAGAGATCAATTGTGGAAAGTATTGTGCATGTACGGTGTAGATGGTAAGGTGCTAGGTTCCGTCAAGAGTTATGATGTTAGTGAGGCATGTGTAAGTAGGTGAATGGTTCACGATCCTTGTGGACGTGTGACAAGGTTATGTGATGTCCCCATGGTTGTTCAATATATATACATTATATTGATGGGGTGATAAGAGAAGGAAAAGCATGAGTAATGGAGAGAGGGATGGCGTTCGTAATGAGTAGTGATGGATGGAATATCTCAAATTTGTTGTATGCTGATGATGCAATGCTACTTGCAAATACTGTACAAGAGCTTGGTATACTAGTGCAGAATTTTGTAGATGTCTGTGAGTTTCATGCCTTGAGTGTAATTGTAGAAGAGTAAAGTGATGGTTATTGAGAAAGAAGGTGACTCCCAGTGTGATGTTACAGTGAATGGAGTGAGACGAATTGGTGAGAGGGTTTAAATACCTGGGTCTAGTGATAGAAAGGAGAGGAAAATTTGCAAAAAAAAGTGGAAAGTAGAGTGACACAAGGAAGGAAAGTAGCTGGTGCTATGAAGGCCTTGATAAGAAACAGAGGCTTGAGTGTTGCAGCTGTTTGAGGATTACATGAAGGAGCGTTAGTGCCGACTTTAACCCGCCGAGTCCCAACCAGTTTTTTACCCAGCCTACCCCCAGATCCCGACCGATTTTTGACTTTTTGTTTTTTGGCTGAAACCTTTGCTTTTGGTGAGAAACATCGAAAATTCATAGTGAAATCGCGATCCTGAGGTAAAAAAATGTTGAAACAGGTGTCTCTACCTTTCGTTTTCCTTCTTTTTCAGGGTACTTGGCTAAGAAAACGAACTATGGAAGAGTTGACTAATTCAAGCCACTTTAAATTACATATTTATTTCATTTATTTGGTATGAATTTATGTGTAGTAAAAGTCTATAATGGTTTTCACACAATAATATAGGCATTTATAAGCTTTGTTCACTTACCCAAAACCCCAGTATATGTCACCTTCCTTTACGACATTACCACCTCATCACTTCTGTTTGTTTCTACCTCTATCTTCTTTGTTTCTTTGTCCTCCACCTCAGGAATCGCTTTCACTGTAAATTTCTTCATTAGAGAGACCGTGGGGCAAAATACCTTTACTGGCTAGGTTACTGCTAACAGGTGAATTGCCTAGTGTGGGGGGGAGGGGGTTAGGAGGGGCCAGGCAGTATCCCTGCTTAACAGCAGGTAGAGGAAGGTCTTCCACATATGCCTACCGAAAATCACCCGCGAGTGTTGAAAAATGTGCACACAATGGGCCTTGCAATTGCGTGACGTACGATGCACGTCGTTGGGTCTGTCCACGGAAAAAAGTAGCGACATGCATCATACGTCGATGGGACTTGGCGGGTTATCATGCGGATGTGAGACTATGGTGTGTCACAGAATGAAAAGAGTATGAGCAGTGGAGATGGGACTGCTGAGGAATGTATTTGGAGTACAGAGTGTGGATAGGATAGGGAATAACGTGATTCGTGAAAGATGTGTAGTGAGGAAATCTTTGGACACCAGAATCAAAGAGAGTGTGCTGAAATGGTTTGGTCATGTGGAGAGAATGGATGACAACAGAGTGGTGAAAAAGATATATCTGAGCGAATTTGAAGGAGGGAGGAGACGAGGTAGGCCAAGAAGGTGGAGGGATATGGTGGATGAGTGTGTGAGGAAGAGAAGTACAGTATGGAAGTTGGTGAGGCTAAGGGACTGACAAGAGACCTAGCTGGCTGGATTAATTTTGTGCAGAGAAGTGAATAACCAGGGACTTGGAACCTTTTTTTTGACGTGGCAGTGTTTTCGGATTGACTTAATCAGTTAAGTATATGTGAAGCTACAGAACGTGGTGAAATTTTCGTGGTGTATCAGATAGAGCCAAGATTCCGGGGGCTTGAATGATGAGGGAATGGAAGTATGGCCCATTGAATTGGACAGACTTAAGCTGTCTGAACATTGCCACCCCTCACCCTGCCCTAGGGTGGGAAAGGTCGTCCAGATGATGATGATGATGAAAATGTTATTGTACTATACTCCAATTCAGCAAGTTTGGCACCATCAGCAATGTCATCAATGCCTGTAGCGTTGATGCAAATCCTCTGCACTAGGTGAACTTCAATACATAACCTCGAGAACCAATATAAAGGCAAGACAAAAAGGTATATCCAGTACTGAGGACCTTTATCAGTGCTACAGGTGTTGATGGCATCACTGATGTGGTGCCAGACTTGGTGAAATGGAGTGCAGTGAAAGAGTTGGAGCCAACCAGAGGCAGGAGCCA
>JAGKTI010013546.1:0-10690 GCA_018397915.1 Birgus latro
CCTTAATCCCGTAAGGAGTGGCCACAAACAAATCGCCTCCATGTCGCCCTGTCCATCGCCATTTCACTGCCCTGCTCCAAGCTCACAACCTCATCTCTCATATACCTCTTCACTCCATCCCTACATCTCATCCTTGGCCTCCCCCTCCCTCACCCTCCCACCTCCTCACTCACATACACTCTCCTCGTCAGTCTCTCACTCTCCATCCTTTCCACATGACCATGCACTTCAGTGTGTTACTCCTAACGCTTCCTATCACATCCACATCCACCCCACAACGCTTCTTCACTTCCTCATTTGTCAGTCTCTCCCATGTGACTCCACATGCTCCTCTCAAAACTAACTCACTTCCACTACTCTCACTCTTGACTTCCGCCCCTCCAACAAAGTCCAAGCTTCACTACCATACGTTAGAGTTGGTATCACAATACTGGCATGTAGTAACTTTCCACTTCCATGATCACTTCCCTGTTTCTTATCACTGCTTTCAAGGAACCAACAACCTCTCTTCCTAGTTGTACTCTTTCAAGCACTTTACCCCTCTAAACTTCCGTCCTTACTCATCACACTACCCAAGTACTTAAACACACTCACATTCTCCATTTCCTCCTCATCCAACCTCACTGTACATTCACTGACTTCTTTTGTTGAAGACCTTTAACTTTGCTGTTCCCTACATTCACCTTTAGGTTCCGTTTCTTACTCACTTTCCCAAACTCATTCACCAAGCCTTGCAGCTCCCCTTCGTCTTCACTTAACAACACTGTATCATCTGCATTCAACAGTACAGGGAGTTTCCAAACACTGCCCTTTCTCACTAGGGCCACTCCAGCTTCCACTGCCCTACTTGCATTTCATAATAACCTCATCCACATACAGACTGAACAACCATGGAGAAATGACACATTCCTGTTTCAGTCCAACCTTCAAACAGAAAATTCACAAGTTCACTACCCACACGCACTGCAGCCTTAGCACCCTCAAATATAGCCTTCACACATTAAACAACTTCCCAGCTACTCCATATATTCTTAATACTTTCCACAATCCTTGTCTATTCACCCTGTCATAAATTATGCTTTCTCCAAACCCATGAGGGCCGCATACAACTTCTTTCCCTTCTCTAGTAACATTTCCACTGAATATCTAAGAATGAATATCTGATCTACACAACTTCTTCCCTTCCTAAAACCTCCCTCTTCTTCTCCAACTAATTCCTCTGTTATTTTCCTAACTCTGTCAGTAAGAATCCTACCATATACTTTTCCTACTAAACAAAGAAGACAAATGCCCCTATGATTACCACATAATTTTTTTCCCCCTTTTCCTTTGTACAGGGGATTAATTATACCTGACTTCCAATCCTCCGGGAGTCTACCTTCATCCCAGGCCAATCTGCACATGTTCCACATCCATTCTACTACTATCTCTCCCCCATGCTTCAGCATTTCACCATACTCTCTGTCAATTCCTGAGGCTCTCCCCATTTTAACTTTCTTCATTGCTTCCACAACTTCCATCCTACTGATTTCTTCCTCTCCTTTCACATCCCTTTGTCTCCCAGCAATTCCCCAGCCACTTACACTCGCATTACTTTCATTCTCTGTGTTCAACAATTCTTAAAGTGTTCTCTCCATCTGCTCACTTTTTCTCCCTTCTCCACTATAATCTACTAGTTTTATCTTTCACTCCCCAACTAACTTCTTTGGCATCCTGTAAAACTCTTTTTACCTCTTTCCAGAACATTTTGTTACATTCTCTCCACTTTCCACTCAAATTCCTTCCAAATTCCTCATCCACTCTCCTCTTACTCTCTCTTACTAATCTTTTCATCTCTCTCTTCCTCTCTACATATAACTCTCTCTTCCGTCTCTCAACTTCTTCCACGCCCCTGTTTCTCAGCCACTCACTATATGTTTTCTCCTTTTGTGCCATAGTCTCTCTCACCTCTTCATTTCACCATGCTGTTCCTTGGACCCCCTTTAGACTTCTCTTCACCCCCCACACACTACCTCACATGCTGCACAGATTACTTTTGTGAATATCTTGCACACACCTTCCACGTCCCCCACCTCCTCCAATCCATATTTACCCAATCTCTCCACCACTTCCCTCTTATATTCTGCCTATTTTCCATTCTCTTGTAACCTTTCCACTCCCCTTGTATGAACTGCTTCCTCCTGTTCTGTCCTTCTTCTATTCCTCCTTTTTATTTGGACCTTGTCCACTCCCCCAAACTCTATATACTCTTGCATCCGTTACACACCTTCTCATCCTGTCATCCACACACACATAATCAATCATTGCCTTCTGTTCGTTCAGTTCACCACCCACCCTTGTCATCACTCGCCACGTATACCTATGGATCATTTTGTGCCTGAAGTGGGTATTGGCTATCACCAACCCCCTTCACATCCATAACCCCTTCTGTCCAGTCTGTTTTCTCTATAGCCTTTTTGCTCTAACTTGTCCTACATACCTCTCTCCAAACTGAATGCTTTGTTGTAGGAACAGAGTATCACTAGAATATGATGTTAGTCACGAAGAAGTGCTATGGAGAGGATGTAGAGCCATAGCATTGTCATTTTCTGCCACTGAACTATGTGAAATAAGCTGCAAAAAAACAATCTCCACTCAATTGATGTGAAGGAACTGTAGTAACCACGAAGACTACTTCCAACTAGGTAACAAAGGCTCTTCGAATTTCATGGAACCACGATAAAGTTTTTAATTTATGCGAGCGGTACAGTTCCGTCAGATAAAAACAAACCGAATGTATACGTTAGCTTTATACAGGTGGCTTACGATGACACAAAACCATGCACAACTTAGACTCTTCACAGGTGGTTTACGGTGCTGGAGCCGATATGTCCACGCGGATTCACTGCCTGGTTATACAGAATTTTCTCAGTAACTTCCCAATCCTGCAGAAGACAAATGGTGGACCTCAGACAGCGGGCAACTTAAGCTTGCAATCCACGTTCAGATGAGCCTAGGGATGCAACAACTACTACAGTACTACCATTAATAATAATAACATTGATTCAAAGTTTCGGACTACAAACTATTGCAGTCTGATGACGCATTTTAAATTCTATTACTTCTTTTTATGCAAGGAAGAAGGAACCAAAGGCCAGAAGTCCGCAAGATTGTTCCCTCCACGAAAAAACGAGATAACAGGGAGAAAATTCAAGATCTGTTCGTCTCGAAATGCCCGGACACGCTGTGTTTGAAAGACTGGAGGTCACAGGCAGTGGGAAATAAGAAATCCAGACAACTAGAGGCTCCCCCATGGGGTGAATCACACCAGCCGCGAGCCGATACATGTCTAGCACAGCTCGGAATATGGCCTTTACCTTGACGTACTTTCACCAATTTCAAACTCGAAGGAATTTTCACCTCTGCTAAACACCGTTAAAATGTTGCGATGATATCTTGAGCGGATGCGAAGTTATCGTGGTAACAGACACACAGACCCTGACCACCGTTCATCAATTTCGAATTCGTAGATTTTTATCCCTGCTACACACCTGTAAAATTTTGTGATGATATCTTGAGCGGTTGCAAAGTTATCGTGCTAACAGACACACAGACACACAAACTGAAAACAATACTCGTAGATTTTCATCCCTACTACACACTTGTAATATTCTGTAATGATATTTTGAGCGGATGCAAAGTTATCGTGGTAACAGACACACAGACCTTGACCTACTGCCACCAATTTCAAATTCGTGGTCGATTTTATTTCCCACCTACACACCTGTAAAATTTTGTGATGATATCTTGAGTGGTTGTGAAGTTATCGTGCTAACAGACACACAGACACACAAACTGAAAACAATACCAGCTTCGCTATCGCAGCTGTTAAAAAAGGAAGACAGTTCCAGAGTTGACCTGTTGCATACATGAAGGACTGGTAGTAACGGATAACTCTGGCATTAGAGAGTTGGACAGAAAGGGGATTAGAGTTTGTTGCTGGACGGGTGCTACATGCCCGCCGTAGTGGTGGAGGGATGCAAACAGACAGTTCAGAGACGATATTATTGAGCTACGGAGAGGTTTTTCAAATTCGAGGATTTAGATGTAGCCTTCATTAACCCCATCAGTGTGAGATGGCTTTGCTAATTTAATAAAGCCGTCTGGATGCAGCAAAAAATGAAAAACAAAAACAAAAATGCGGCACCAAACTCAAGGGGTGAACCACTCCATCTCACGCCTTTTGTTTTTTGTTCGTTTTTTTTTTTTTTTTGCTCTTTATAGACGATAATATTGCGCTTAGAAGAGACTTTTCGTGCTGGAGAGATTAGATTGCCCTAATTAATACTCATTTACTAACACTGGTAGGTAGGGAGGCACCCGCCATCTGCTCTCGATGTACTGCTACTTTGTAGGTGACTCTACACTGAATGACAAGACTATCAGTTTCTTGTAACCCAGGAAACCATTTATAACACTGATTGATAACATAACAAAACTAGAAGCCTTCGGAGAGCGCATACCTCCGCCAGTGCCATTAAAATGGATCCGGATCCGGATCCACATCCGCCCCAAAATTTAACCAATTCTTTCTTGGTCCATGGCGCACCTTTCAACAAAATTTCATTGAAATTCAATGAGAACTTTTGGAGATATTGTCGGGATACTCCAGATCCGGATCTGCCCCAAAATTTAATCGTTTCTTCCTAGGCCCATGGCCCACTATTACACAAAATTTCATTAAAATCAGTTCAATACTTTTTGAGTAATCCTGCTATCAAACAGAGAGAAAAAAAAACGCCAGAAAAAACATAACCTCCTTGGCGGAGGTAATAACAGGGTGATGTGGAGCCCACTAAGGTATCCTGTTAAATGGGTGGAGACACAAATGCGGCGTCCATCAAGGAACCAAACCTCCACATTCTTCCCTGCACCACACGCCTCGTTGTGGCGAGGCACTGTCTGTCACAAGGAATCATCGGTTCACTGGACGGGACAACCGTGCAGGGGCGACCACTCGCCTGCGGTTGATGGGTATGCTCAGCCAAACCGAGGTTACTCTACTACCACTGCTGGTGGATCTTCCAGAAGGCGACAGCTTTTTTTTTTTTTTTTAAAGGTCGGGGATATTTGTTTTAAAACTAATTATTGTTAACATATGCTCTGATAGTTTCCAAGCTAATTTCCACGCAACTTTATTTGAACGTTTTTGCTAAATTTTTATTAGTTTATGATTTTCAAGGCGGCATTCTAGATAAACTATCAAAGGAACGTGGCCATCTATTTAAACCTTATGTTACAGACTGATTACTTGATTATTGTCTGTGGAAATTTCTCTACTGCCACGACTACTGCCACTAAATATTTTCTTTGCTGCACTTTCTTTAACAGGTCTAAGAATAAATAGTAGTATGAAAAATTCACACCACCCAAGAAAATTTCATGGATCAGTTTCTTTTTCCAAGTTTCTTCTTTGGAGTGAAACCTTATGTGCAAAAGTTGGTCCGTAATTAAAGGTGATATGCTCATTTAAATTACAAAAACCTCCATTTTCAAAAAAAAAAAAAAAAAAAAGCATAAAAGCTTTTTAAGTGCTCTCATTTTTTTTCTAATGCAAGAAAGAAGGAACCAAAGGCCAGAAGCCCGCAAACCGTTCCAAGAAAAAAACAAAAACAATAAAAAAGAGAGCCAAATTCAAGATCCATTCATTTCGAGATGCCTGGACACACTGCATTTGAAAGACTGGAGATCACAGAAAGTAGGAAATACATACAGAGGGAGACAGTTCCAGAGTTGACCAGTTGCATAAATGAAGGACTGGGAGTAACGATTAACTCTTGTCTTAGGGTTGGACAGAAAAGGGATGAGAATTTGTTGCTAGACGGGTGTTACACACTCGTTGCAGAGGTTGAAGGATGCAAGCAGACAGTTCAGTGGAGCAGTGACCATTGAAGTAGCGATAGAAAAGAGATAAAGATGCAATAGAGGGGCGACGAGACAGAGGTTGAAGGGAGCCAGTAAGAGGAGAAGAGTTAATGAGAGGAAAACCTTTGACTCCACCCTATTGAGAAGAGCTGTATGTAGGGAGCCTCCCCATATATGAGAGTTGTACTCTATACAGGGGCGAACAAAGCCCCGTGTATAAAGTCAACAACTGAACGGAGGTAAACATGGTACAGAGTCAGCTTAACACACCTAATCTCTTGGAAGCAGATTTTACAAGAGATGCAACATGATCTTTCAAAGATAAGTCCCGAGTGAATGAAACCTCAAGTATGTTAAGGATGATGCAAGATTCAGTTGGATATTATCAAACATTAGTGGGTACTCCTGTGGAAGATTGTGTCAGGTTGATAGGTGTAAAAAATGAGTTTTTGATGCATTAAGAACAACAAGAATATTTTTAACCCAGTCAGAGAACGACCCAAGTCAGACATTAGGTGTGCCATAGCCTCATCCCCTGTTTGTTAAAGTAACTGCTGAGATGGACGTTGCGGGAACCAAATGGAAAGGTGAAGGGTGGAATCATCAGAGTATTAGAGGATTGGGTTAGGTTTTTTTTTTTTTTTGTATGCAAGGAAGAAGAAACCAAAGGCCATGGGCCATCATACTGTTCCTTCCAAGAAAAAACAAAAAAACAATACGAAAGAGAGCCAAATTCAAGATCCATTCATTTCGAGATGCCTGGACAAACTGCGTTTCAAAGACTGGAGATTATAGGATGTAGGGAATACAGACAGAGGAAGACAGTTCCAGAGTTGACCAGTTGCATAAATGAACGACTGGGAGTAACGGTTAACTCTTGCATTAGAGAGTTGGACAGAAAAGGGATGAGAGTTTGTTGCTAGACGGGAACTACGTGCCCGTCGTAGAGGTGGAGGGATGCAAGCAGACAGTTCAGATGAACAGTGACCGTTGAAGTAGCGATAGAAGAGAGATAAAGATGCAACAGTGTGGCGAAGAGACAGAGGTTGAAGGGAATCAGTAAGAGGAGGAAAGTTAATGACACGAAAAGCCTTTGACTCCACCCTATTGAGAAGAGCTGCATGTTGGGAGCCTCCCCACACATGAAAGTTGCACTCCATACAGGGGAGAATAAAACCCGTGTACAAGGTCAACAACTGTGCAGGGGTAAAGAAACTTCAGAGTCGGCTTAGAACACCTAATCTCTAGGAAGCAGATTTCACAAGAGATGTAATATGTTCTTTCCAAGATAAATCCCGAGAGAATGAAACCCCAAGCATGTTTAAGGATGATGCAGGACTGAGATGGACATTATTAAACATTAGTGGGTAATCCTGAGGAAGATTTTGTCGGGTTTTGATAAGTGTAAGAACTGAGTCTTTGATGCATTAAAAATAACAAGATTATTTTTACCCCAATCAGAGATACGAGCCAAGTCAGACATTAGGTATGCCATAGCCATTGCTGAGATGGACGTTGCGGAAACCGAATGGAAAGGTGAAGGGTGGAATCATCAGCATATGAGTGGATAGGGTTAGGTGTACAGCTTAGAAGGTCATAGATGAATAAAAGAAAGAAAGTTGGTGATAGGACAGAGCCCTGAGGAACACCACTTCCGATAGGTCTAAGAGAAGACTGATGGCCGTCAACAACAGCGGTTACAGAACGACCAGAGATGAAGGCACAGATAGAAGGATAGAAACCGTAGGAGGGCAGTTTGGAAATTAAAGATTTATGCCAGACTTGATCGAAAGCCTTTGAGATGTCAAGTGCAAAGGCCAAGCTTTCGCCAAAGTCCCGAAAGGGGGATGACCAGGAGTCTGAAAAGTAGGTGAGAAGATCGCCAGTGGAGCGTCCCTAACGGAACCCATACTGACGATCAGAAAGAAGGTTGTGACAGGAAAGATGCTTTAAGATTTTTCTGTTAAGAACTGACTCGAAAACTTTTGAGACACACGATGTTGAGGCAATTGGACGATAGTTAGAGGGTTGGGAATGGTCACCCTTCTTTGAGACTGGCTGAATGAGAGCAAACTTCCAGCAAGAAGGAAAGGTACAAGTTGATAGACAAAGGAGAAAGAGTTTACCTAGGCAGGGTGTAAGCACAGAAGCACAGTTTTTGAGGACAACAGGAGGGACTCCATCTGACCCATATGCCTTGTTAGTATTGAGGCCAGTGATGGCAGAAAATACATCAGCAGAAGAAATTTTAATGTCAGTCATGAGGAAGTCAGACGGGAGGAAGTGATGGAGGAACAGCACCGGAATCATCTAAGGTGGAACTGGAGGACAAAGTCTGAGCGAAGAGACACGCTTTATCAGTAGAAGAAATAGCTACAGAGCCATCAGAGTAGAAAATAGGAGGGAAGGAAGAGAGTTGGTGATAGGACAGATCTCTGAGGAACACCACTGTTAACAGATAATCTAGAAGAACGATAGCCATCTACAACAGCGGCTATAGAACGACCAGAAAGGAAGCTGTATATAAAGAGACAGATAGAAGGATAGAAACCGTAAGAGGGCAGTCTGGAAATTAAAGATTTATGCCAGACTCGATCAAAAGCCTTTGAAATGTCAAGTACAATGGCAAAGCTTTCGCCAAAGTCCCGAGAGGAGGATGACCAGGAGTCTGACAGGTAGGTGAGAAGATCGCCAATGGAGCGTTCCTAATGGAACCAATATTAACGATCAGAAAGAAGGCTGTAATAGGAAAGATGCTTTAAAATTTTTCTGTTAAGAATGACTCAAAAACTTTTGAGACACAAGATGTTAAGGCAACTGGACGATTGTTAGATTGTTAATAATGGTCACCCTTCCTTGGGACTAGCTGAATGAGAGCAAACTTCCAGCAAGAAGGAAAGGTACAAGTTGAAAGACAAAGGCAAAAGATTTTACCTAGGCAGGGTGTAAGGACAGAAGCACATTTCTTGAGGACAACAGGAGGGACTCCATCAGGTCCATATGCCTTGTTAGTATTAAGGCCATTGATGGTAGAAAATACATCAGCTGAAGAAATTTTTATGTCAGCCATGAGGATGTCAGAGGGCTGAAGCGATAGAGGAACAGCACCGGAATCGTCTAAGGTGGAACTAAAGGAGAAAGTCTGAGCGAAGAGATCTGCTTTATCAGTAGAAGAAATAGCTACAGAACCATCAGAGTAGATAAGAGGAGGGAAGGATGATGAGGTAAAGTTGTTAGAGGTTTTTGGCAAGGTGCCAGAAGGTGTGGGAAGAATTCGAGTTGGAGAGCTGAGAACATTTAGTACGGATGAAATTACTTTTAGCAGAGCGAAGAGCAGACTTAGGACGATTCCTGGCAGAAACATAAACAAGATGTGATTCGGGGGTGGGCTGGCTCTGGTACTTTTTATAGGCCCTCTCCTTGTTGTGGACAGCATTAGAACAAGCATGATTAAACCAAGGATTTCTTGCATTAGTCAAAGGATATGAGAGGGGAATGTATGCTTCCATGCCTGAGAGAGTAACCTACGTAATGTGCAAAGCACACTCAGATGGCACTCGGCCATGGAAGCAATAATCATTCCAGGGAAAATCAAAGAAGTACTGCCTGAGGGCCTCCCAATCCCTAGCTCCCAAGTGCCACAGTCGACGTTTCTTTGGAGGGTCCACAGGCCAGAGCGATAGGACTGGTCAAGGTAATAACGTTGTGATCGGAGAAACCCAACAGAGAGGTAAGATTAATAGTGTAAGCAGAAGGATTAGTTATAAGGAACAGGCCAAGTATGTTGGAGCTCTCTCCAAGTGGTCAGGAAGATGAGTATGGTGCTGTACAAGCTGCTCTAGGTCATTAAGGATAGAAAAGATGTAGGCTTGTTCACCTGGTGGATCAGTGAAAGGAGAGGAGTGCCAAAGATGGTGGTGAACACTGATTGCTTCTAGAATGGAGATTTCAGAGAAAAGAGAAATGGATAGAATGTGTTCCATCGTTGAAGTAAGACTGTCGAAGAATTTTTCATAGTCAGTAGAATTAGGGGATAAGTAAACAGCCCAAATATATTTAGTAAGAGAACAACAGGAAAGCCGAAGCCAGAGAGTAGAGAATTCAGAAGAATCAAGTTCAGGAACAGGAGAGCAAGATAAGTCGTTGCGTACATATACACAAACAGTCACCTTTGGTTTTGAAATGAGTATAGAGAAAGTAGGAAACAGAAAAGGGTTTGCTGTCAGTTGCCTCAGACAACTGAGTCTCTGTCAGGAAGAGAAGGTGAGGTTTAGAGGATGAGAGGTGGTGCTCGACAGAGAAAGTTGGAGGAAAGGCCGCGAGTGTTGCAGAAATTAAGAAGTGAGTCAGACATTGGTTCCAGGCATCTCGTTGAGTCGTCATCGGAAGAGGGGGTGGATGGGGACATTCATGCCCCCCCCCGGGGACTCCGAGGCCTGGTTATTGTGTGCCATTTTTTTTTTTTTTTAAGGAAGTGTAGTGTGTACTATGAACGTAGATTGGTGTTGACAGAGAAACTTGTATTGGAGAGCTTGCTGGCTTGCTGTCTGTGTTATTGAAACACTGAAAAAGTTCAGCAAAGAGGAATGGTCAGGAACCAGTCCCAATGGCTGATGAAAAAGGAGCTCCAGCTCTTCCTGTCATCCGCTTTCCATCCACCTTGGGAGTACCGCCCTGCTCGACTGGTACTCTCTGTTGGCCGCCCCCACTGGGCAGCACCCGGTGGTTCCTCCCTGCCAGATAAATGGTTTGAGTGGAGGCCTACCAACGTGCAAAATTTCGTTTT
>JAGKTI010013546.1:11039-22886 GCA_018397915.1 Birgus latro
TGTGTATGTGGTATGTGTAAGTAGTAATGCCTGGTACAGCAAATGAGAGTGGGTGTATGTCTGATCCTGTGTGTGTGTGTGTGTGTGTGTGTGTGTGTTTACAAAAAATATTTATCCGATTTTAATTTGGTGGAAGAAAGGATAAACCCAATGAGTAAAACCTACTGTTTTAAGAAACACAGCCAAAGGTCAAGATCACTGGGGTAGGGCACAGTTTAATCAAGCATAATAAACAGTTTTTATCCAACTGACAAAATTTTTGTGAAGCCTTAAGGGTAAGGCAGGAATGGAGTGCTCTGATTTTGATAAAACCGGCCAAAAGTCAAGGTCAGAATGCAAGGGCAAAGTTTGACCTGTGTATGTGTCTGTTAACAAAACGTCAAATAATTTTATCTAATTTTCAGCAAACTTGGTAGCAGGGATGAGGTCAACCAAGATGTAAATCTAGTGTTTTTTTAGAACAATGGGTCAATGATAATTGTCACAGAACAAAGCCAGCTTAAGTTTATATCCGATATCGATCCACTTGTGTGGAGGGGTTGAGGATAAGGGATGAATGACAGAATTCAACTTCGAGAACAATCATTCAAAGGTCAAAGTCACGGGGAAATGTCACAGAGCAAATTTAACTCAATATTTTACCTGATCTGAACCAAACTTGGTTGATGGATGACGGGTCTGTTAGGAAAGAGGGAATTCAATTTTTAGAACAATTAGTCAAAGGGCAAGGGCAAAAAGCAAAGTCAAAATTCGACTCGTGTCTGCGTATATATATAAAAAGAAAAGAAAAAACTTTATCTCAGCTGGATTTAATTTGGTGGATGGGCTAAGAAGGAAAGGTCACGGGTCAAGATCAAATAGCAAGGTCAACTTCAGAGGCTTTTATCCCATGTAGACAACTCTGTGGAAGGTTTCAGGTTAAAACAAGGACAAAGAGATTCGATTTTGTGAACAATCAGTCAAAAGTCAAGGTCACAGAGAAGAACAATGGTCCAAGACAGTAGACAAAGTCAACTCCAAAGGTTCTGACCTGATCTGAACCAATGTTGGTGGATGGGTGAAGGGTTAGGCAAGAATGAAGCAAATCGATTTTGCAAGTACAGTAATCTAGCGAAAGTCTAAGGTCACAAGGCAAAGGCAAATATTTGACCCTTAGGCCAGTTGGTGGATACAGGTATTGCACTCTCCAAGTCTGGTGTTCTTAAAGTAGTGCCCAGATACCCTATGGGGATATCGAAATGGGTTCTGAGGGGTATCCAGAAAAACATCCAGAAAAAAAAAAAACAGGCATGGTAACTCACACTAACTAGCCATTTTCTTTTCTATATACACAGGAAATTGAAAATGAAAAGAGAAATAATATTAGAGAGGGGTACCTGGTTGACTTCGAGCTGAATGTGGGTGCATCGGGGCCGAAAATGTTTAAGATCCACTGCTCAAAGTGGTTCTTCTCGTTTCAAACTGGTTTGATTAACTTAAGATCCCCCACCACTACCATGTAATGACGAAGACTAAGAAGTGTTTATGTTAGGAACAAGATTTTCTTTTCTTTTTTTTTCGGTCTGGGGGTGAGACATAGCATCGTCAGTGTTAATACTGCCACCATTAACCCACTCATAGTAGGGCACCTCTAGTACTGTTTCACCGAACACCAGCTGAGTCAGTCATAGGAAACTGAATGTTTATATCGTCACTAATTAATACTTTTGTGGTCGAAACATTACGAGTACAATATTCTCTTAGGGTGCGGCCACAATTGCCCTCGAACATTGTTGGAAACATTGCTCGTGACACGTTAGCTTCATGCCTCGAACAAGTTAGCAACATGTCACAGACATTTTATGGGCAATGTCACGAGCATCGTTTCCGAGAAAGTCACTGACATGTTCGAAACAAAGGTGAAGTAGTCGTGTGGTCCAGACTTGTGAGAGACAGAACCCAGCAACATGGCGATGAGAGAGGACGCCTTACTTGTCTCAGCCGCAACGGTTGTATTATGTGCACAGCAGGGACAAAAAATACGTGCTCGTCGGCGATTTTGGGTACGTCCATCACGTAAGGCAAACCTCTATGGTGATGGACATCATTTTGTAAATGACCTTGTTAGAGATGACATTGGACTGCCACCGGTGCAGTGAAGGATACTTCAGAATTTCGTAATTTCTTTAGGATGTCAAAGACATATTTTGAAATGGTACCACGGTCATAGGTAATGGTCTACTGCTGTGTTAGATTCATGTGTGCATCTCAAACCCTCGTCCACACCGGTGCTACCAACATGATTCTAGCAGAGTTGCCAATTTGTTCGAGACACTTGTCTTTCAGACATGTCTGTAACATTGTTCCGGCCACAGTCTGAAACACATTACCAACACATGTTTCAGGCAAGTGTGGCCGCACCCTTACAGCTACTGCCTAAAGATTTCACCTAGCCCAGAATGTGCCCTAGAAAACTGACTCCGTCAATACTGTCATCATTAACCCTCTCGTGGTGGGGACAGCAAAAGTATTCTATTCCAGATCAACCAGTCACGCCACATTCAACGTAAATCCAATTTTGCTGCACCTTGATTACTCATGGATTACTCAGGAATTACAACAATGACTAAAAATTTAAGTAAGTAAAATGCCAAAAAACAAGGAATTTTAATAAAATAAACTATAATCAGTTTACTTTCACCTGACAGAACTGGAACACTCCCACTGCTTGAATAATATGTAACTGCATGAGGTTGGAACGAGTCTCCTTGGTTTCAAGTGAAATCAACCCTCCGATCTACCTTGGCTACACCTGATCATCAAATGAGCTGAAAGAGGTATAGAGATTTCTGTAAGGTTAGAACAAACGTGGTGTAAAAGATCTGAGTGTCTGTTCTGATATGGCATGGTCAGGGAACTGAATGCCGTGCTCTTGGAGGCACTGAAGGCTTCGTAGCTTTTCTTCCTGGACGATTTGTTTTGCGTATTACACCGACATTCTCTTGTACGTTGTTCATATTGTTTTGATACTGATACAGTTTGCATTAAGAGTATATTGACGTGTCATGTGCAGAATAAGTCACTATGGATGTGTCAGGAAATTTCCAATGTTACTTAAGATACGACCCAGAATATCTTCCTAAACTCTGGTGAAAGCATCACGAAAGAATTGACTTATCACCGACATGTATTACACAAGTTAAATTTGGCTTTGCTTCCCTATACTCTGCTCACTTTATATAGGTGTAAAACTGCCATCTATCTTGAATGCTGTGCTGTAACTAGGGGTTAACCCTGAAATTATGGCACAAGTCACGACGATGTAGAACAGAAAGGATGCCGAGCCGTGGTATATGATTTACTTTGCCAGTGAGTCACGGGAAGTTGGTGCAAAAGGACGAATATCTCCATCAAACATGAATTAACTGTGTTATCCATTAGTTCATTTAAAATTTAAAATATGGGTAAAACAGCAACAACCAATCCCATTTCATTTTCTACGAGATGTAAGGGCCAGAAGAAAGGTTACCAGAGACCAGTACATTAACCCCTAGGTGACGGGTGACGGTTATATCTGAAGCAAAGTTTGTGGATCGGGAATGCTAGGTGATGGCTATAGCCGCGCTTGATTTTGCCCACTGTTTGAAGTGACCACCAATTTATCTTGTCACCAAAGGGTGTTGGCATACTCCCACCTCCACACTGGAGCGTGAGTCAGTCTCTCCCGCACCCTGGCCAGGTGTAGTACAATGTCTTCAGGAGCCTCCTCGTCTGATTCCGTCCCTGCCGCCCACAGCCCCCTTGCAACTTCCACTCCAGCCAAGCTCCTGCCAAAGGATGTGAGGAAAAGGGCTTAGTGACAGTGCTATTGGGCATGTACTGGATGATACTGTTTATACTCTTGCCGAAAATGGTGAAACTGCCTCAGAAAACGGCAGGAGTTATCGTGCTGAGAGCAATGTGTCACGAGCACCCACCCCTGCTCCCTCAGATGCATCGGATAAGGACCTGAGAGTGATTCAGGAGGCTGGAGAGGTGTACGAAAATGACGCCCTTGTTACAGAAGACGACGACGACGTGCCAGGAAGTGTGGAAAGTGAAGGAGATGGTGGTGAAAATGACGGTCACGTTCTACATAAATGCCACTGCCGCATCTCTCCATCCCGCTCCGAGCAAGAAGGTCGCCTTCCCTCCCCGCCACGACCTTCATCACCACAATCTAGCACCTCATGGGTCATTTCCCCACAACCTGGCCCTTCATATGTGAGGATAACGAGGTCGTCAGCACCAGCTAGGAAACGTGGCCAGTCAGCATCACCGCAGGGATTCCCCGCTACAGGTGAATCATCACCCACATCCTCCCCCACCTCTACCTCTCCTTCCCCTCCCCCTTCCTGCCCGTGGCAGTGGGGGTGTTCGTGATGCCAATAGGTGCCTTATTCCTGTCAGATCACGCCCAGCAGCCCCAGCTTGGCAGGCTTGACACTTTGGTGTGGAACGAGGGTGAAGGCTTCCAGCCTACCTTACCTGCCTTTGGTGTGACAGGGGCAGGTGTTCAGAGGCAGCACCTGGGGGCAGGAGAACCAACCATCCTGTCCCTTTTTTCCATGAGATATTTACAACCACCATTGTGCAGTACTTGGGGGAGGAGATAAACTTTCACCAGGTTATATCTGTTTGCCGGCCTCAGGTGTCCCTGTCCCAGAGTACAAAAATGAATAAATGGAAGGTAGTGGAGTGGGGGAAACATATTTGTGGCTTGCACTGACGATGATAATGGCACATGCAAAGAAGCATGCCATTCACAATTATTGGTCTGTGGACGAAATCTTACACACACCTGTCGTAGGTAAGTATATGGCCTGGGACAGGTACTTGGCCATCTTCAAGTTCCTACACTTCAACAGGAACTATGGTCCAGCCCCAAATGACAGACTGTGAAAGACCAGGCCACTTCTTACCATGCTGAAGGAGTCATATATCAGACTTTTCCAGCCATTTCAAAAAGTGGTTATTGACGAGTCGCTTGTCATATTCCGGGGTCGTTTAGCATTTATTCACTAGCCAGTGTACCTTTCAAACGACATTGCTTTGGCCTAAATTTCTTTGTCTTATGCGATTGCAAGACTGGATATGTGCTAGACTTGACAGTGTACTCAGCTACAGATGTGGATATACCCCGTGATCATCCCCATGGGTTTTCTGCTATTGTGGTAAAAGTGCTTATGGACAGGTACTTCCACAAAAACCACATCCTGTACACCACATACTACACTTCTCCGGCATTGACGTGGCATTTCCTTCAACATGGGACTGGTTCCTGTGGTACTGTTCATGCCCTAAGACAGAATTATCCATCAATCCCAGAAATGACTGAGAAAGGCGCCCTGTTAACCAGGAAATGTGGTAGCATTTTGGTCATTCAATGGTACAACGAGCGAAATGTGAATATGCTTAAGACAGTTCGCCATGGGGTTATGCAGGACACTGGAAAAACATCCTACAGGACCAGGCAACCACTGTTGAAGCCAGATGCCATCAATGATTACAGTATCAACAAGCAGCCTGTGGATAAATCTGACAAGCAGACTGGAGGGATAGAGTGCCTTGAAAAGTCTTGCAGATGGTATAAAAAGACATTCCGACACCTTTCGGATATCAATATTCTCAACAGTTACATCCTTTACAAGGAGGTTGTGGGTAAGAGTCTTTCCTTACACGAGTATGAGAAAGGAATGGCATGGCAGCTCCTTGAAAAGTATGGAACTGTTGAGGCTGCAAGTGGGAGGAAGCAAGTGCACCAGGTGCCACTAGCTGATTCGATTGGCCAGCACACTGTACCTGGGAAGGCATTGTCTTGTCAATCCGGGCCGAACACCTGCAGGGCGAGTGACATACAGGCGTTGTCATGCGTGTTCAATGACAAATTGTTGGCCCACTGCACGCAAGGAAACGGCCAATCAGTGTAATGAGTGCAAGATTGAACTTTGCCCCGAGTGTTTCTTCGTGTACCACTGTGAACGTGAATTCTAAGCACAGGTGTATGAAAACATGTATATAAATAGCGGACAAATGCAAGACAGTGTTGTGTTTGTGCTTTTTTAATGTCGTAATTGCATAAGTCAAAGTTGATATGAAGTGCTTGTAAATATGTCGAGTTAAACTACCACTTAGGAAAGAAAACCTTATGCGCACCTGAAGAAAATCGCTTTTTGCGGTAGCCTTTGTTTCTCTGTGTAAAATAAGTGATATGCACCATACATGTGATATGAAGTGCCAGTAGAATAAGTAATATATAACAAAAATAGTGAGAAAAGCATTAGTCACACGCCAAAAAAAGTGCCAAGAAGCCCAACCAGTAGTAACATGCACCTCATGGTTAAGAATAAGGTATTCATTACACTAGTGCGTGCTACCTGAGGAAAAAGTGAAATAGAAAAAAGGAAACTTCCTCTCAAAGTGTTTCCGAAGTGCAAAGTAACAAGACAGTGAGGGAAAAACGGGTGAGTATTGTGTCCTTCACCGTCTCCCACACACAATCTGGGCAAAGTGCAATGCTGTTACGGCCGCAGAACCATAGTATGCGAGCCACATGTACCAGGTGATGACTCATAACCACAGCTTTGAGTGGGGAAAGTGGAGGAGACTGGTTACTAAATGGAAAATTCCACGGTGAGAGGTCAGGCAGTGATACAAATGTACCACTCTCCCTGGGAAGTCAGTGTTACAAACACTAGCCACAACGCAGCCGCTGAACACGAAATCTGGGCCATGAACATGGGGTTGGACACATCCCAACTCATGCGCCGCAAGTAATCTGTCTTCTCTACGTCCCTACTCATCAAAGGAACCACCTACAGACCTGGGGATGCTTTCATTTGCAAGAAGAAGAGTCGATGAGTAATATGGTTTTAAATTGTTTCCCTAACTGCTATACATTCTGAGATATTAAGGTTTGAAAACAAGCAATTTTGGGGAAACTGCCCGTAATGAGAGGCTGGCGGTGGTAAAAATCGACCAGTGTTTAGGGAAGAAAGGGTAATGACCAGCCTACTTCTCTTGGTGGCATTACATGATCCAAAAGTCTCCAGTCACTTCTTGTGGGTCAAACCCACGTAAAGCTATCGATCTGACTGAGGTGTTCTAACCACCACACTGCAGAGAGGGTGCTTGATTCCCCGACCATACATTTTCCATTGTTATTATGTCTAGGGTAAGGAGTGTTGGAGAAAGTTCAGCGAGCTGTTGCCTCTCTAAAATTAAGAGGGCTCTCCCTTCATACTAAGTGATGTTTGTATGTGTCATTTGTTAGGAGTGTAATGCTGTATAGTAGTGAGGCCTGGACAGTAAAGGAAGAGGACATCTGTTGGCTCAAAAGTACAGAAATGACAATGATCAGATGGATGTGTAGTGCGTCCTTGACTGCAACGCCTGTGAGGGAGGACGGGGCAGCTAGGATTGCGGCTGAAGAGTTGAGAGGAAGTACAGAACTGGGAGGTACTGGTGATGTGATGTGCAGGGATAGACTAAGATGGTTTGGGCATGTTTAGAGGATGAAGGATGACAACTGGGTGTGGAAGGTGAAAAATGTGAACGGCAGGGGTTGGGAAGACCGAGAAAGACTTGAAAGAGGTCATAAAGTGTGACCTCAGCGTTATAAGGAACTGAATAGGGAGGATGTCAGAGATCAAGCAGCGTGGCGAGACGCCATTAGGTTACCAAAGACTGATATATGCAAGCATACTGTAGTATGTAAGAGGACTGCTGGGCCTTGATAGCAGGCTGTGAAGCCTATGCCCAGGGTCGGATACATTAAAAAAAAAATAATAATAAAAAACAAAATAATACAACAGGATTGTACCGCAGAAATTATGTGAAGTGGTCGCAAAATTGAGAACTATCACTGACTGGGGTGCTCTATTCATCAGGCCCAAGAAAAGATAACTGATTCCCTAATCATTCTTTGTTGTACATTTCCCTTCAAAACTATATTGCAGAAATGTGTGTGGTGTTCTTACCTTTCTGTGCAGCCTCCCGTAACCTCCTGTACACAGCATTTGGCAAGTCTGTTCTCAGGATTTCGTCACTCTGCCCCAGGAACACCTCAGCCTCGTCCTCAGAGCACACATACACCCTCCCTCCACTCCTGCTAAAGCTTCTCCAGCATCCTGATCCTAATGGCAGAAGTGGAAGCCCTTCCAGATTTTTATAATTTTCATCTGATACAACATACTCCAGCAGCGACAATCGATAACATTCCTCCACAATCTGCACTTTTCGTAGAGTCTTCCTCACGAGTGACGGTGTCACTGTAGCCACGGAAACTCCTGGGAAAGTAGTAGTATGAGTTACATTCTGTACAGCACGAAATATGAAAGAATTGCAAGTATAATTAGAAGAGTTGTTTGTTGGGGAGCTAGAACAGTATCAGGTCGATCATACACTTTTCAATCTAACTTGCCCTAAAACTGCCATCTTTCCATCGTGAACAATAAGCTGCAGCAACAGATTCATGCTACAATATCATGCTGATCATAAAGAAATTATGGAAAGAATGCAGAGTTGTAGCATTGTCTTTTCCTGTCACTTTGCTGCATGAAATACCCTACTGAAGGAAGAGTATCTGGGCCAAGTGAAGTAGAATTGCACGTAAAACTATTGTTACTACTCCAAATGTGAGAATAATTCGTTCACTTTAACAATTCATAACAGTGATATCTAAGCTCAAAACACAGTATATTTTAATAAATTATTACACCATTTACTAACACAGGTTGGGGATGATCCAAAACTAAAAAAGGGGCAATTAGATGTGGAGATGGTCGAGCAGATGCAAAAGAAGACTCTGATAATTTTGAGTTTCTTGGTATAACTTTCATTGCTCTTCATAAGACAGACTGACTATCATAAAATCCTTCCCCTTATCCCAATGCCACTATATAAAATTTGAAATGAAAGAACAGCATCGTTAATAACAGATTCTCATCGCTGAGCGAGGCTATGAGGGTGGACAGAAGGGAGTGGCACGAATGGGAGGAGCAGCACAAGTAGTAACAGACCTATATCGTTGAGTGATGCTACAAGGAGGCAAGATGGGATGGATGAACATCACAAATAAATACCAGACTACATAGCCGAGTTAGGTACGAAGAGAGGGACGACAATGGGGGAAAAGCAGGAGGAAAACCAACCTATATCCCTGAGCGAAGCTATGATGGAGGGCGGCGGTGAGGCCAGAGGGAGGTCATGGTGCACTAAGAAGTCCCTCACATGCTTCGCCACGACAACACCTACGTCACTCAGTCGTCCTTCTATCGTGATACTCCTGGGCGTGAGGAACCCTTGCGTCTGAGAGGTAAAGTGATCTTATGTAAGTGTGCAACTCTTCTCTCACCATTCTTCACCACACAACATCTCACCACCAAACATAGCATCACCCCATCACATATCACATCGCATCACCTCATCACATATTGCATCATATCACCCCACCACATATCACATCACCCCATCACATATCACATCACATCACCCATCACATCTCGCCCCATCACATATCACCAGATCATGTATCGCGGAAGAGGTGTGTGGTCTGAGACGAGTGGGTGGTGGTGTAAGAAAGGGAAGTGAATGGTGGTGCGAGGAAGTAAGTATGGCTGTGAAGAGACGTGCATATGAAGTGTGGTTGCAGAGGAAGAATGAGGTGTCATATGAGAGGTACAAGGAAAAGAGGAATAGGGCGAGAAGGGCTGTGCGTGATGCTAAAGTGGCAGCAGATGAGAGGTCGGGTAGGCGGTTGACTGAGAATTGACAGAATAAGAAAATGTTTTGGAAGGAGGTGAAAAGAGTGCGAAAGGGAGAGTCTGGAAGGAAGAGCGAGTAAAAGCAGAGGATGGAAATATGTTAATTGAGATGGATGCAGTAAGGAAGAGATGGGCAGTGTATTTTGAAAGATTGTTAAATGTAGAGGAGGAAAGGGAGGCTGAGATTGTGGCAGATGGAAGGGTGCAAGGAATAGATGTGTTGGGAGAGTTGAATGAATCTTTGATCACGATGGAGGAAGTGCAAGAGGCAGTAAAGCAGATGAAAACAGAGAAAGCTGCAGGTATGGATGGGTGTGCTGTGGAATGCCTGAAAGGTGGTGGAGTGACTATTGTAGCTGCAGGTATGGATGGGTGTGCTGTGGAATGACTGAAAGGTGGTGGATGACTATTGTTGACTGGTTAGTAAGATTGTTGAATATGTGCTTTGTGCAAGGTATGGTGTCAACTGACTGGGCAAGTGCTTGTGTGGTCCCACTGTATAAAGGTAAGGGTGATAAGTATGAATGTACTAGCTTTACAGGTATAAGTCTGTTGAGTGTTGTAGGTAAGGTGCATGGCACAGTGTTAATTAAGGGAGTTAGAGAGGGTACAGAGGGAGTGACTGGTGATGAGCAGTGTGGCTTTAGGAGAGGGAGGGGATGTGTGGATCAGGTGTTTGCTGTGAGACAGGTGTGTGAAAAGTATTTAGTGAAAAGTAAGGATGTGTTTTGGGCGTTCATGGATTTAGAGAAAGCATATGATAGAATTGATAGGGAAGCTTTGTGGAATGTTTTAAGATTGTATGGGCTTGATGGCAGGTTACTAAAAGGAGTGAAAAGTTTTTTATGTAAATAGTAGAGCGTGTGTAAGAGTGGGAAATACTGTGAGTGATTGGTTTCCCGTGAGAGTGGGGCTGCGGCAGGGATGTGTGATGTTGCCTTGGTTGTTTAATATTTATATGGATGGTGTTGTAAGGGAGGTGAATGCAAGAGTGTTAGGTTGAGGACTGAGTCTGGTGAATGATGGTAGAGAGTGGAATCTGAAGCAGCTGCTGTTTGCAGATGATACTGCACTGGTGGCTGATTCAGAGGAGAGATTGAGACAGTTGGTAGAGGAGTTTGGAAGGGTGTGTGAAAGGAGGAAACTGAAAATAAATGAGAATGCTGCTGTGGATGGAAGAATAGATGCAGAAGTGAAGTTTAGAATGAATGAAGTTGGAAAGGTGCTGGGAGGAATGAAGTGTTTAGATGTCATTCTCTAAGAATGGATGTAAAGAGAAGGCTGTATGAGAGTATTGTGATACCGACTGCATTATATGGGGCTGAAACATGGAATATGGGTGTAGCAGAGAGGAAAAGTTTGAATATAATGGAGATGAGGTGTCTGAGGAGTATGTGTGGAGTGACGCGTATGGATCGAGTGAGAAATAATGAAGTGCGTAGGAGAACTGGAATTGTTCAGGAGATGGCTGATCGAGTTGAGCAGAGGGTGTTGCGATGGTTTGGGCATATGGAGAGAATGGATAATGAGCGATTGGTGAAAAAGATAACTAGATCTGATGTGAGAGGTGTAAAGCTGAGAGAAAGACCACGAATAGGATGGATGGACAGTGTGAAGAGAGCGTTGGATGCGAGACGGTTGTCTGTTGAGCAAGGAAGAGTGGCTGTGCGTGATAGAAATGAATGGAGGGAAATTGTGAATGAATAAATGATGACGCAGCCCTGAGGGGATATTCTCCCGCATTTTGTCTGATCAGCTGATCAGGTCAGGACCAGGTAAGGGGATGGGTCCATTATGATACGGCAGGGGTAAACCAGGTTTGCTGTCGGGCCCTGCTGCGGATGTCACTGACAGCTGCACTACGTAGTTGACCCTCGTGCGGTGTGGTGCAGTGAGGATCTGTCCTTTCTCCCCTTTGGGGCTAAGATGCGAATGAATGTGTATGAGTGGATGAGTAAATTGGTAAAATTGGTAGTGTGTTGACCTGTCTCTGCTACCTCCCTTTTCTTGGGGGAAGCAGCATCACATCACCTCATCACATATTGCATCACATCACCCCATCACA
>JAGKTI010013547.1:8807-22885 GCA_018397915.1 Birgus latro
ATCAGAAAAAGAAATACAGGAAGAGTTAAGTAAATTACACAAAGGAAAAGCAAATGGTCTAGACGAAATTTCATGTTGGTTGCTACATGAATGTGCAAAGGAGTTAAGTAGACCATTATCGTTAATATTCAAGGAATCCTTGGGTTACGGTAAACTACCACATATTTGGAAGAAAGCAAACATTGTCCCCTTATTCAAGAAAGGGAATAGACAAAATCCACTCAACTACTGACCAGGATCACTAACCAGTGTTGTAGGTAAGATACTGGAAACGCTAATAAGAAAAGTTTGGGTAAACCATCTAGAAAAACACAATATGATAACAGAAAGGCAATTTGGTTTCAGAAAGGGAAAATCATGTGTTGATAATTTATTAAGCTACTATGACAGAGTTGCAGAAACATTACAGAAAAGAGAAGGATGGGTGGACAGTATCTATCTAGATTTCTAGGAAGCATTTGACAGAGTACCACACCAAAACTTTTATGGAAACTGTACCATCAAGGAGGAATCCGAGGCAAAATGTACTGTTGGATGCAAGATTTTCTCAGAAAAAGGGAAATGAGAACAGTATTAAGGGAAAATTACTCATCATGGAGGGAAGTGACTAGCGGAGTTCCACAGGGCTCAGTGCTGGCACCAGTTATGTTTTTATTGTATATAGATGATATACATAATAATATTGGAAATGAAAGCTATTTAAATGTTTGCCAATGATGCAAAAATACAAAGGAGAACTACTAACACAGATTCTTGTAAAGAGCTACAAGAAGAATTAAATAAACTTCATGAATGGAGTAATTCATGGCAAATGGAATTCAATGTGGACAAGTGTCATGTATTCAAGTTTGGTAAAAGCGGGAAAAGATCAGATTGGGATTATAAATTAGGAAGTTCAACCGTACACATATCACAAAGAGAGAAGGACTTAAGTGTGATTATTAATAATAGACTAACTCCGGCTGACCACATAAATGAAAAGGTAGGAAACATGTATAAACTGTTTGCAAATATGAGAATAGCATTCACATACATTAATGAAGACATGCTGAGGAAGATAATAACATCTTTCATCAGACCAACCCTGGAGTATGCATCAGTAGTCTGGAATCCTCATCTCAAGAAGCACATAGATAAGATTGAAAAAGTTCAAAGGGCTGCTACAAGATGGGTACCAAGCTTAAGGGATCTAAGTTGTGAAGAAAGATTAGAAAAATTGAATCTGCCAACAGTACAGGAGAGAAGAAAAAGAGGAGACATGATTATGCTATATAAATGTATATCAGGGAAAGAGAAAATAGACATAAATGAGTATATAACCTATGGGGAAGTATCAGCAAGAGGACACTGCAAAAAACTACATAAAAAGAGAGGTGATAAAGACATAAGGAAATTTCGTTTCACAAATAGGACAACTGATCAGTGAAATGCACTACCGAATGAAACAGTGTGTGTCAAAACAATTCATAAATTTAAGGAGATGTATGATAAAAAAATGGTTTAAAACAAGGGACAATACGAGCTTGACTCATTCCTGTAAAGATACAATTAGGTAAGATTCATAAGGTAAGGTAAGAACTATCTTTTAAAAATTAAAGAAAAATGGCGTTTTTTGACTATGTCTCGGAGTCCTGGGGGGGGACCATAAATGCTCCCTCCATCAGCCCCTCTCCTGGTGATGACTCAACATGCCTGGAACCACACTCTGACTCACTTCTCCATTTCTGCAACATTTACGGCCTTTCTTCTAACTTTCTCTGGAACACCACCTCTCCTCCTCTAAACCTCAACTTCTCTTCTTAACAGAGATTCAGCTGTCTGAGGCAACTGACAGTAAACCCTTTTCTGTATCCTCCTACTTTCTCTATACTCATTTCAAAGCCAAAGGTGGCTGTTGTGTATATGTACGCAATGACCTATCTTGCTCTCGTGTTCCGGAACTTGATTCTTCTGAATTCTCTACTCTCTGGCTTCGGCTCTCCTGTCGTTCTCTGACTGAATATATCTGCGCTGTTTACTTATCGCCTAATTCTGCTGACTATCAAAAATTCTTTGACTGTCTTACTTCTACGATGGAACACATTCTATCCATTTCTCATTTCTCTGAAATCTCCATTCTAGATGATTTCAATGTTCACCACCACCTTTGGCTCTCCTCTTCTTTCACTGATCCACCTGGCGAACAAGCCTACATCTTTTCTATCCTTAATGACCTAGAGTAGCCTGTACAGCACCCTACCATCCATGACCGCCTTGGAGAGAGCTCCATCATATAACTAATCCTTCTGCTTAAACTGTTAATCTCCTCTCTCCGCTGGGCTCCTCTGATCATAACCTTATTACCTTAACCTGTCCTATCGTTCCTGTGTGGTCTGTGAACCCCTCCAAAGAAATGTCGTCTGTGGCACTTTGGAGCTACGGATTGGGAGGCCCTCAGGCAGTACTTCTATGATTTTCTCTGGAATGATTATTGCTTCCATGGCCGGGAGCCATCTGTGTGTGCCTTGCGCATTACGGAGGTTATTCTCTCGGGCATGGAAGCATACATTCCTTTCTCATCCTTTGTCTAATGCAAGAAAGCCTTGGTTTAATCACGCTTGCTCTAATGCTGTCCACAACAAGGAGAGGGCCTAGAAAAGGTACCAGAGCCAATCCACCCCTGAATCACATCTTTCTTATGTTTCTGCCCGGAATTGTGCTAAGTCTGTACTTCGTTCTGCTAAAAATAATTTCATCCGCACTAAATGTTCTCAACTCTCCAACTCGAATTCTTCTCGCTCCTGCTGGCACCTTGCCAAAAACCTTTCTACCAACTTTACCTCATCATCCTTCCCTCCTCTTTTCTACTCTTATGGCTCTGCAGCTATTTCTTCTACTGATAAAGCTGATCTCTCCGCTCAGACTATCTCCTCCAATTCCACCTTAGACGATTCTGGTGCTGTTCATCCATCACTTCCCCCCCTCTAACTTCCACATGCCTGACGTTAAAATTTCTTCAGCTGATGTATTTTCTGCCATCACCGTCCTCAATACTAACAAGGCATATGGACCTGTTGGAGTCCCTCCTGTTGTCCTCGAGAACTGTGCTTCTATGCTTACACCGTGCCTAGGAAAACTCTTTCACCTTTGTCTGTCAACTTGTACCTTTCCTTTTTGCTGGAAGTTTGCTTTAATTCAGCCAGTCCCAAAGAAGGGTGACCATTCCCAACCCTCTAACTATCGTCCAATTGCTTTAACATCCTGTGTCTCAAAAGTATTTGAGTCTATTCTTAACAGAAAAATTTTAAAGCATCTTTCCTATCACAACCTTCTTTCTGATCATCAGTTTTGGTTCTATCAGGGGCGCTCCACTGGCGACCCTCTCACCTAACTTTTAGACTCCTTGTCATCCTCCTTTTCTGACTTTGGCAAAAGCTTTGCCATTGCACATGACATCTCAGAGGCTTTCGATCAAGTCTGGCGTAAATCTTTCATTTCTCACGGTTTCTATCCCTCTACCTGTGCCTTCATCTCAAGCTTCCTTTCTGGTCGTTCTGTAGCCGCTGTTGTAGACAGCCATCGTTCTTCTCCTAGACCTGTCAACAGTGGTGTTCCTCAGGGCTCTGTCCTATCACCAACTCTCTTCCTTTTGTTCATCAATGACCTTCTAAGCTGTAAATCTAACCCTACCTACTCATACGCTGATGATTCCAAGTTTCACCTTTCCCTTCGGTTCCCACAACGTCCAACTCAGCAGTTACTTCAACAAACAGGGAATGGGGTTCTGACTGGGGTAAAAATAATCTTGTTGTTTTTAATGCGTCAGAGACTCAGTTCTTACGCCTATCAACCCGACAAAATCTTCCACAGGAGTACCCGCTAATGTTTAATAATGTCCAGCTCGTTCCTGCATCATCCTTGAACATGCTTTGTGTTTCATTCACTCGCGAATTATTTTGGAAAGAACATATTAGATCTCTTGTGAAATCTGCTGCTAAGCCGACTCCGAACCTTCTTTATCCCTGCACAGTTGTTGACTTCATACATGGGTTTTATTCGTCCCTGCTTAGAGTATAACTCTCTCGTGTGGGGAGGCTCCCCACATACAGCTCTTCTCAGTAAGGTGGAATCAAAGGCTTTACGTCTCATTAACTCTCCTCCTTTGTACTGGCTTCCTTCAACCTCTGTCTCTTTGCCGCAGTGTTGCATTTTAATTTCTTTTCTATCACTACTTCAATGGCCAATGCTCCTCTGAACTGTCCGTTTCCATCACTCCACCTCTACGACGGGCATGTAGCACCCGTCTAGCAACAACCTCTCATCCCTTTTCTGTCCAACTCTCCAATGCAAGAGTTAACCTTACTCCCAGTCCTTCATTTATGCAACAGGTCAAATCTGGAACTGTCTTCCTCTGTCTGTAGTTCCTACTTCTATGATCTCCAGTCTTTCAAAGGCAGTGTGTCCAGGCATCTCGGAATGAATGGATCTTGAATTTGGCTCTCTTTTGTATCGTTTTTCTTTTTTTCTTGGAAGGAACAGTTATGCGGGACCATAGCCTTTGGTTGCTTTTTCCCTGCATTAAAGGAAAAAAAAATCTTTTTTAATATTAAGCTGTTTTTTTGTCATCAGATTAAGTGTTTCTGAGCTTGAACTCTTCATCACTCTCATCGTTTTGTAGTTTTCACCTATTGGGTGGGTGTGAGGACAGAAAAAATTCGTCAGCACCGTGGGACGTCAACGGGCATAAATCCGCCATTGCTAGACTACAAATGAGAACTTACCCCTTCCGCGCATGGAACCGCAATTTGCAATTTGCGTTCCATGTGGTGCGGCTTGTAGAAGCACATGGGTCGCAAATCGTGTGAGAAAGCGAAAAAAATTCACCAGAAAATAAGTTTTCGGTTGATTTGCGTCATATTTTGGTGCGTTCTAGCAGCCGTGTGTCTCTCCTGAGGTAAGACCTTGGCAACACTGCAGTGGTTCATTTGGGCCTCTCCCTAGTGATAAAAACTCAGTGCTCCACAAGCAGCCAGACCAAAGTTTTGTGCCGCGTTGTGTTGTCCTTTTAAATCCACCTTTTTCCCCCTCTCACCCGAGGCTGAAGCCATTATTGAAATATTGTGATTGTACAGTGTTTTTTTACTATACTGTGAAGTGATTGTGTCTATTGAGCATAGATATATTGTTTGTAAAGCATTGGGGCCCGTTATCAGCCGTTAGGCCTAGAGGCAGGAGTCTGGTTTGTTATAGCGGGGTTTCCACTCTCACCCTGCCCATAAATGATGTATTTTACCTTTATAGTGAAGCCATTAGTGCCTGGATTAGTGAAATAACTGGCGTACCATAGCAGGCATTATGTTATGCCATAGAGATACATAGACATATGCATTAGTTGCTAAGGGAACAGGCGGTCTCGTACGTCATACAGTAAGGAAGGAATAACAGAGGAGGCTGGGATGGAATCATGTGATAGTGTTTTATATTGCATATTGTTCAGTGTGAAATATACGTATAAAATAGTGCAGTGAGTGTTCACCGAGAAATAATGAGTGCATTGACTGAAGCGGAAAGTTTACGCAATGATCAGAGACAAGAAAATACGCCACACAGCGACACACATGACATTATATACGTATGTCGTGCAGCGTATGTTCGTGGAGAAATCTATTGTGTGCATTGCATGTGTTAGGCAAACGTAGTGCAAGGAGGAGAGAATACGCCACACACACACACACACTACTTAAGTAATCTTCAAATCCTTCAAGTTCCTGCCTTCAGCTCAACACCTCTGGAACAAGTGAGTTATCCATACTTTGTTGATTTGTACATTGACCTATTTCTACATTTCTATATTTTTTACACAAATAAGTATTGTTTTCTACATATACACATATGAGATGGAAGAAAGTTCAGTATCAGTACCTAGCGAAAATGACTAGTGGTCATGTCGAGTTTCTGAGAGCACTATCAAAAAGCTTATGATATTTCACGTGTATACTTTGAATTAAAAAATATATATATAATAATAAAACCTAACGAGTGAAAATATGCAGGTGTTCGCGAGGCAGGGAAAATGAGCGTTTATATCTTGCTTGTGGGCGAGGAAGAGTATTCTATCTTTTTCGTCCATTTACTCGAAAACTATTGAACGTATCGATTTCCTGTAAGAACCATGATAAAAATCAGTGAATTCTATGTATGTACAGGGCATAACTATGTAATTTCTCTAATGAAAAGTTGTTGTTACGTAGGTAGTTATTGTGCGCTCATGACGAAAGTGCACCGCGGCCGTGAGTACCCTGTAGTTTTTTGCGATTTACTCGGAAACTGTGAGGCGTATCAAAAATCGGAGGGGCCCCTGAGAAAGCTCATGAAATTCTACATAAGATTATTTAATAAAAACAAAAGATGTGTCAAAAAAAAACTTTTGCAGTAGAGCTCCCTGAACAAAAAAAAAAAAAAAAAAAAAAATGGCTTTTAGTATTTGGCTATGTTCTTGAAAACTACAAATGCATCACAACCGGACACACCTCATTAGAAAGCCAATGAAATTCCCTATCAAAACTTCTAATAACATTTTTTGTATGATGGAAAACATTCGAACGACAAAATTGGGAAGCGAGATGGATGTTCCAAAATGTTTATTCACGCGGCCTAATGTACTTTTTTTTTGGGGGGGGGGGGCTAGAACAAACATCGGCGAATAAGATGATGAGGGTTTGATGGAAATATTGAGACGTTTGGGTGGCGAAAATAAGGCGAGAGTACGTGTTAGTTGCGCCGCACGGGCGGCCGGGCGGCACGTGCGGGGGAGTAAAATTGTGAGCCGTGAAACTTACTAAAACTTATCCACGCGCAAAAGGGTTACTAATTACGCGGTATTTGACAAATGCTATAATTTCAGGGCTAGGCAACAGCTCTAGTAGAAGGAGACTCAGCATTCCCATGATGTTTCCTCATGCTTGAAATTATGGCGTGGAGACCCATTGCTTTGTACGAGGTGATCAGCCCAGCCAGGGGTAACCTGCATATCTGAATTACTCAATATGCTGTATCTGGCAACTGCGGTAGGGCAGGGCTTGGCAACATCTCTGATGGCGTAGAGGGAGAGTCAACGTTTCCATGGAAACCACTGACGCTTCCTCTTGCTTGAAATTATGGTGGTGAGACCCATCGCCTCATATGAGGCGATCAAAGTGGCGGGGGTTAAATGTATAGTCACACACACAAATATCTGCTATTCTTCAGTCTATCTTACGTTTGTCAGCACCATTCAAAATCATCTGAAGCACTCAGTTTAAAATCGCTAGAAACCATGCAAAAGCAGTAGTTAATCTTGCTAAATCAGACTTTCTTCACAACCAAGCATCCAAACTATTAAATAATCCTAATTACAGTAGAATATTCTGGTCAACTCAGTTCTTTCAATAATAACTTCAACAAGTCGTCGCTCATTCTTCCACTAAAATCTTCTGATGGTGAGCCACATGGTAAACGAACATCCTAGCCAGTACATGCCCCAGAAATTCTACCTTAGAGGATGTCAGCCAGAACGTCCCTGTACTAGAACTTGACTCTCCCAAAATAGCCAAAGACTAGATACGTATTATCCATTCAAGACAATTTACCAACCAACGAAGCTCCAGGTCCTGATGGAATTCCTCCAATTGTTTTGCAAAAATGTTCCAGGACTTCCTGCTGTTCTAGCAAAATTATTCAGACTATGCATATGTACTTTTCATTCCCTGGTTCTTGGAAAGAAGCTAATATCCACATTTTTCTAAAGAATGGAAGTTCCTCTGACCTCTCTGATTAGAGACCAATAGCTATCACATCTTCTCTTGATAAAGTCTTTGAAATTGTAATCAATATGCACATTGTAAACATCTTGAGTCTAGCAACTTAATAAGTGATAGACAGTATTGTTTTCACCATGAAAAAGGTTCACTGTTGATATACTCAGTCTCCTGACTCATACCATTCATCAGTCAATTGCTGACCATGGAGAAACCCATGTAGTGGCCCTTGATATTTCTAAAGTGTTTGAGAGTGTGGCACAGTTCCCTGCTATCCAAACTCCCTTGCAATGGCCTGTCATCTTTTGTTTCTCTGATTTTCCCATATCTTAGCAAAAGAAAGAAAAAAGTAGATGTGTATTCCTATTTCCACTCGATTAATGCCAGTGTGCCACAAGGATCATTTCTGGCTTCATCCCCATTCCTAATTCATTTCAGTTATCTCTTATCTGTCACCCATAATCCCATTCACTCATCTGCAAATGACTCAATACTTCACAGTTAATTCACATTTAATATAACTTAAACTCGCAAGAAATCCTTGTACTACATCATACATGCTCTTATCCTTAATCATCATATTACTCAAGATATTTGAAGGACCTCATCTTGCATTAAATGGCCAGACACATTCACTATGCAGTCTGTTACGTCATTCCTCCAAAAACTTAACCTTAGTCTTGTTACATTCGCTGTTAAATTTAGTTTGTCACATACAACTCCAAATTCATTCATCCAGCACCACAGTTTTTACTGTTAATCTAGAGAGCTGTATCATTTCGCAAAAAAAAAAAAAAAAAATTAAATGCACAGTTTTTCAGAGTCCCTATTTTCAGAAGATACTGTACATTTGTAATAATGAGATTTTTACTACGATGTTAATTAAGAAATCCCACCGATTTTCGCCACCAGTGTCGTGCCGTGTTTTTTTTTTTTTTTTTTAGCACGCATGGAAAATTTAAAATATCCCATCGGTTTGCCACCAGTGTAATGGTGATTATTTTAGGCTCCCTCAGTATGAAGGAGATTTATCTGATTACCACCGCTATCACCAGTGTAACGACGAAAATTTTGTCTATATGTATTTATTAGATTTTTACTGATTACTGAATACTGATTACTACCGAGGAAGAGATCCTAGAATTTTTGAGGAAGGCCTCGTAAATTTATTACCACTATGAAGAAATACCAACAGGTAGAAGTAGAAAAAAATGTTGCTAGGCTGCCACTACCCAGCGTTTGCCAGGAAAGAAGTTATTAGTCCCGTACAGTGAAAGATGGGACACTGAGGCTTAGATACAGTAATCAGGGTAGCGTGAGTATATTAGAGTGTGTGAATTCTACAGATAGTAATATACCTTGCGGGCCACTCGATCTCACAATCAAACTTCCCAGAGGAGTTTAGATCAAACACATAAGAAAAATGATTATCTATGATTTACTAACCTTAACATACATTTTAAAAAATTAACCCTCGAACAATAGAAACTAGTACACAGTTTATACTACAGTCTCTGATTCCTCCAGAATAACTGGGAAAAAAAAATAATGTTCTCTTCTCCACAGAAAATAAAATAGGCTGACTCACATATCACGGTACAAAGCTTATTAATCGAGTGAACTCCACCACTGATAAGATCCTTGGGCTTTCACACTCAACAAGATGTTGATAATACTGCACACAGATGAATTATTCGGCCGATCAATAGTTTACATACATTAATTATACATATAACTTGACCTCTTAACCTAACACGAGGTACACAAATAAAGAGAAAAGAATATTTCAAATTCTGGCGTGAATTGCAATAACCAGTCTCTAACGGACTCTCGGATCTAATTCCCCAGGGTCACAACTTATCACTAAAGATTACTCTAGATTTGGTATATTCACCCTAATTTTCCAAGGGCTTACATAAATTAACATAATTATGTATATGATCGGGTACACAAGAATGATTCTATTTAAAATTTCATAGCGCTTGCGATACCCTGTATGTTAGGAAATCCGACATCATAAAACACACTCGCTTTTATCTAGAATACTTCACTTTAGAAGAAAAGACTTTTCCAAGTGGACCATACAAATACATAATCGACCACAACGCAGAAAGAAATAAACTAATGGGGGAAATAGTGTGTGGGCTTTGGCTAGAAACACTCCGTGGCTCCTACGTAGACGGTAACTAGAAGCCTCGACGTTACACCGACAATCTGTGGATCCGATTCCGTCAGGACTCACAATGAACATAGAAGAGAAGTTGGGGAATATCATCAGTCAACTTACTATATATACAGATATATAGAAGATCTATTATTGAGACAGAAAGGGGGGGGAGATTTAAGGACGCTCTCAACTGACCTGTGGATCCGATCCCGTCAGGACTCACAACGAACATAGAAGAGAGGACACACGCGCTCGCTTGCTGCTGTTGTCCTGACATTGGATCTGGCTTTGGCTATTACTCTACAGTTTTCTTACTATAACTATCATCAAGGAACTTGCAACAAGGAATTTTCTCTTTCCTGTTACTTAGACAAACTGACTTATGATGTTTCAAATTTTGTGGCAGTCACATGGGTCTGACAGTTTTTACCGAAGCCTAAACTCACGAGTTTTAATTAATTGTAACCATGTGTTGCAGTTGTCTGGTCTACGTGATCTGGCGCCAGTGAAAATTAAATAAATTTCACGGCTACGAATGACTATAATCCATAATCAGACTTTACCTAAGCTCATAGACATTATTATTTAGTACAACAAGATGATAATAACAAACTCAACTACAAAATTCTGAATTCACAGTGTAAACACAACCTATCGCGAATTTTAACCTCGAATTAACTTTCTTTGCCTCTTTATCAAAAACAGATCATGCTTTTGCACGTAATCTCGCTCCACACGGTATTACCTATTAATAATATTACACTCCTGCTATACCTCAAGTAGGATTAAGCCCAAAAAAGGAATTTCGAGGTCCACTTCCCATACATTGCATCAATTTAACCGGGGTCCAGAACTACACTTACACCACACTTAAACTAACTTAAACTACACTTATATTACACTTACATTATACTTATACTAACTGATATTACACTTATATTATACTTATACTAACTTGAAATTACGGCATTACACGGGTACATCCTCCAGAAAAAAAATGAACATCGTAAGTCTTCATACAATTCATTCATTCTTCTACACTTCTTAGAGACATGTGTGTGGACAGGACAGACTTACCCAATTTGACTGTGAATCACCCTATGAACTCCCAATTAAGACAGTGTTCTCACTATCTGATACTTCCATAAGTGGCACCTGTCGGTGCACGAATAATCTGCGTACCCCAGGGGGTCGCTTCACTATCACCAATGAACTCCCGAATATTCAGTAGAAAAAATGTGCTCCAGTCAACCTCCTGCCTGAATAATAACATGGTCGTCTCACTTGGACAAACCCGTAATCTCGCTGCTAGGATCGTCCCAGGGGCGCTTCCCATGCACACAACCTACTATCGCATTTACGCTCTCCATTCATACTTTCTTGTGCTTCCAGCTCTCCATCTAGTAACTGACAAGCGCCCGTCAGGTCCTGAAGTCACTGTTACACCCTAGGCCGTGCTGACTGTAGAGTGAGAGGATACCGGTTACCCCTCAAATTAAAGCAGCATAATATTTCCACTGAACTGGGCTACGCCCATGACATACTGTATACTCCGATTAACCACAAACACGAGATTAAATTCTCTCTGAACTCGTGAACTACCACAGTCAATAGTCAGACAGTCCGACCCGCACACATTTCCCTATCCAACACTTATCTAAATATGACCATAACCATCTTATCAACACTTCATCACCCTATAACACTTCAACATTTAAAAAAAAAAAAATCACTGGAGAGGACATCTCTCATAGGGCGGCGGTTACTCCTCCATGACATTAGGATCAGGCCCAAGGGCTTCTTCCGGGGGTTCCAAAAGCCACTCTCCTCCTCCGCAACAGGGCCCTACCCGTCCTGGGGCTCCCTGCATCTCCTTCCCCACGGACGCCACTTCCCCTACGCCCGCACGCCCGTCCAACAGCTCCTCCACCAAGAGTTCCCCACGCACCTCAGGCGCCATGATTCTCCTCCATTTCGCTTCCATTTTCTCAGATGACACCGAGAGATGTGTCACAGTCTGCCCAATACTGCCCAAGTTTGTGATGTGTGTGTGTGGATGTTTTATTGTAAGGGGGAAAGTGCCTAACTAAAATAAACTATGATGGTCCACACTGAGAATTTTCAAATACACTCTTATTACTTCGTTGGAGAATTCTATTTTCTAGGAGTCTCAATATAAGATCAAGTGGGCCTCTAGCATGTTATTACCGAATCTATCTAAATCCCACCGCTTTAGCCGCCAGTGTAATGTCGCAAATTTTACTACGATATTAACTTTCTTTGCCTCTTTTATCAAAAACAGATCATGCTTTTGCACGAAATCTCGCTCCACACGGTCTTACCTATTATACCTCAACTAGGATCAAGCCCAAAAAAGGAATGTCGAGGTCCATTTCCCATACATTGCATCAATTTAATCGGGGTCCAGAACTACACTTACACCACACTTAAACTAACTTAAACTACACTTATATTACACTTACATTATACTTATACTAACTTATATTACACTTATATTATACTTATACTAACTTAAAATTACGGCATTACACATTAAGTTCTCGTTACATAATTTTTGAACGTTTTTGGCACGTTCGTTCGTTCGTTCGTTTTTGAAGGTTCCAACATGCTTTCATGTGTCGGCCTTGGTCACTTAATGGCTGCTTTCCATGTTACTCAGTCTCTGGCAGCTTCCCTATTAAGTCCTTTATCCCTGAGGTTTGGCTGTACAGAGTAAATTACAAAACTGACACAGTTCCACTATTCACTCTGCAGCTGATTAGACAGCTATTTTAAAGTACCAGTCATTGGGAAAATTCAGTATTACCTGTACAGTACCCTCCCAGAGTGAACGTATTCAGAGTAAACGATTCGCTTGGTGAATGAGCAGGGGTTAATCAGGTCCACAAAACCATAATGAACAAGTTGAACCCAAAGTGAACAAAATTGGGCGAAGAGTTGGTCATAACCGCCATCTTCCATTTTGATTCCCCCCTCCCCACTCCAGTAGAGCACCTCCGTGACATCAACCATGACGTAGGATGTGCAGAACCTCCCGGCCAGTCATCTGCGCTATTTGGTTCTCCTCTCTACCTCCCAACCACCCTCCAGCTGCTAGCAGCCGTTTACTGTGCAAGTGGTGATTTTCAAGGTCGCCTGCCTGTGTCCCGTACCTGTACGATGGCTCCACCACAAAGAAAGAAGAAATGCATCTCTCATGCAGTGAAGATGGAGATAAGAGGAAAAAGAAGGACCAGGGGAATTCAGCCACTGGCAGTATTTTAACTTACACTTCTCTGAATCTTCTGTATGCAGTTTATGGAGGAACCGGGAAAGGTAATAGCTACTGTGAAATGTTATGGCACTTCGTAGCTGGATGGCCATTCAAGAGTTATTAATTCAGCTATGATTCTAATGGAACTTTGCTTGGCACAGACAGTTTATTCTATGGAAGGAAAAGGAAAATATGCCTTTGGGCAATAAATACATTCGCCAGCAAGCCAAACTATTTTACACTGCTACAAATCAACGTGTTGGATCAAGACAACACATGGATTTCAAGGTTTCAGTAGGCTGGATGGCAAGATTTTTTAAGAGGAAGGAACTGAGAAATGTGAAGCTCCACGGAGAACGCGCCTCTGCCAATTAGCGGCACAAGAGTACCCAGCAATACTAAGGTGTCACGAATTTTCTACATCGTAAAATAATGTAACGTAAATTGTGACATCGAGTGATTTTGCGGGAGCACAAATGATTATGAAATATTTCGCTCATTCTCTCAACCATCCGCTCACGTACTTATATTTGCATCAAGTTGTCAAAACTTTCGCCATTCTTTTGCGAGTGATTGTTTTTATGTGCAGACAGTGCATTCCTCTGAGCGATAATTTCTGAATTATCGCTTCCGCCTCCCGGCCGTTGCCCAGGCCACGCCCCTTTCTCACATTCATCATGTCGGGCACTCACAAACAGAGTCAGTTTGCTTTGTAGCCACGGTGCGTGCGGGTTGAAAGCTCGAGTGATCACTTTTCTTAGTGATTTCAGGTCTCAGCTTGTATTGGCTTGTATTCCCGAAGCTCCCACCAGTCCTTGGTGATCGACTACAGCACGGTCTCATCTATACCGATTAGTATTTT
>JAGKTI010013548.1:0-10549 GCA_018397915.1 Birgus latro
ACTACCTGGTGGAGGGAAAGTTGAGAGTAAGTAAGAGATGGGTGAGATCTAGGAGAGTTAGGTGTGGCAGGGAGGTTTTGAAAGTGAGTGAGTTGAATAAAAGAGAGAAAATGATAGCGTATCAGGAGAAATTGAGAGATAAGTGGAATGCAGTGAAAGATCAGGAGAGTGGCAGTGTGGAGGAGGAATGGCAGTTGTTTAAGAGTGCTGTGGTGGGGCATGCGGAAGAGGTGTGTGGTGTGAGACGAGTGGGTGGTGGTGTAAGAAAGGGAAGTGAATGGTGGTGCGAGGAAGTAAGTATGGCTGTGGCTGGGAAAAGACATGCATATGAAGTGTGGTTGCAGAGGAAGGATGAGGTGTCATATGAGAGGTATAAGGAAAAGAGGAATAGGGCGAGAAGGGTTGCGCGTGATGCTAAAGTGTCAGCAGATGAGAGGTGGGGTAGGCTGTTGACCGAGAATTTTCAAGAGAATAAGAAAATGTTTTGGAAGGAGGTGAAAAGGGTGCGAAAGGGAGAGTCTGGGAAGGAGGAGCGAGTAAAAGCAGAGGATGGAAGGATGTTAATTGAGATGGATGCAGTAAGGAAAAGATGGGCGGAGTACTTTGAAAGATTGTTGAATGTAGAGGAGGAAAGGGAGGCTGAGATTGTGGCAGATGGAAGGGTGCAAGGAATAGATGTGTTGGGAGAGTTGAATGAATCTTTGATCACGATGGAGGAAGTGCAAGAGGCAGTAAAGCAGATGAAAACAGGGAAAGCTGCAGGTATGGGTGGGTGTGCTGTGGAATGCCTGAAAGGTGGTGGAGCGACTATTGTTGACTGGTTAGTAAGGCTGTTGAATGTGTGCTTTGTGCAAGGTATGGTGCCAATTGACTGGCGAAGTGACTGTTGGTCCCACTGTATAAAGGTAAGGGTGACAAGTATGAATGTACTAGCTTTAGAGGTATAAGTCTGTTGAGTGTTGTAGGTAAGGTGTATGGTAGAGTGTTAATTAAGAGAGTTAGAGAGGGTACAGAGGGAGTGATTGGTGATGAGAAGTGGCTTTAGGAGAGGGAGGGGATGTGTGGATCAGGTGTTTGCTGTGAGACAGGTGTGTGAAAAGTATTTAGCGAAAGGTAAGGATGTGTTTTGGGAATTCATGGATTTAGAGAAAGTATATGATAGAATTGATAGGGAGGCTTTGTGGAATGTTTTAAGATTGTATGGGCTTATTGGAAGGTTACTAAAAGGAGTGAAAAGTTTTTATGTAAATAGTAGAGCATGTGTAAGAGTGGGAAATACTGTGAGTGATTGGTTTCCCGTGAGAGTGGGGCTGCGGCAGGGATGTGTGATGTCCCCTTGGTTAATATTTATATGGATGGTGTTGTAAGGGAGGTGTATGCAAGAGTGTTAGGTGGAGGACTGAGTCTGGTGAATGATGGTAGAGAGTGGAAAAAGAAGCAGCTGCTGTCTGCGGATGATACTTTACTGGTGGCTGATTCAGAGGAGAGATTGAGACAGTTGGTAAAGGAGTTTGGAAGGGTGTGTGAAAGGAGGAAACTGAAAATAAATGAGAATAAGAGTAAAGTGATGAAGTGTACGAGGTTGGTAGATGGTAGGATGATGAATATAGTTTTGAATGGTGAGTTGCTTGAGGAGGTTGAGTGTTTTAAGTATTTAGGGTCACATGTTGCTGTGGATGGAAGAATAGATGCAGATGTGAAGTTTAGAATGAATGAAGTTGGAAAGGTGCTGGGAGGAATAAAAAAAGTGTTTAGATGTCGTTCACTCAGAATGGATGTAAAGAAAAGGCTGTATGAGGGTATTGTGGTACCAACTGCATTATATGGGGCTGAAACATGGAATATGGGTGTAGCAGAGAGGAAAAGTTTGAATGTAATGGAGATGAGGTGTCTGAGGAGTATGTGTGGAGTGACACGTACGGATCGAGTGAGAAATGATGAAGTGCAAAGGAGAACTGGAATTGTTCGGGAGATGGCTGATCGAGTTGAGCAGAGGGTGTTGCGATGGTTTGGGCATATTGAGAGAATGGAAAATGAGCGACTGGTGAAAAAGATAACTAGATCTGATGTGAGAGGTGTAAGGCTGAGAGGAAGACCACGAATAGGATGGATGGACAGTGTGCAGAGAGCGTTGGATACGAGAGGGTTGTCTGTTGAGCAAGGAAGAGTGGCTGTGCGTGATAGAAATGAATGGAGGGAAATTGTGAATGAATAAATGATGAGGCAGCCCTGAGGGGATATTCTCCCGCATTTTGTCTGATCAGCTGATCAGGTCAGGTGTGGGCAAGGGGATGGGTCCATTATGATGTGGCAGGGGTAAAGCAGCTTTGCTGTCGGGCCCTGCTGCGGATGTCACTGACTGCACTGTGTGGTTGACCCTCGTGTGGTGTGGTGCGGTGAGGATCTGTCCCTTCTCCCCTTTGGGGCTAAGATGTGAATGAATGTGTATGAGTGGATGAGTAGATTGGTAGTGTGTTGACCTGTCTCGGCTACCTCCCTTTTCTTGGGGGAAGCAGCCTAGGTATATAGATAGATAGAATAATTCATTCATTCATTTATCATCTATTCCAGCACTGCACCATCAGGAGCACAGGAGCCCGGAGCTAGGCAAGTTGGTCCTGACATTAAAAATGAGTGACCAGCCTCACTCATCCCTGAGTGGCATTACGTGAGCAATAAACTCCAACCATCCTTTGGATATAAACTTACATAGGCTCAATCCTGCTGGAGTGCCTTAATTACCCACTAAACCACCAGGCACCATGGTTTGGTTGTATGATTACCACCCAACATAGTAAATGGTTGCCTGGTGTACAGGAAACCAACTGGCTCGTCACTCAGTGTAGAGTCATTTACAGACAAAAAAGGAATGAAAGAGGGAAAAAAAGACAGAAGAGGAAGGATGGAAAGGAAGGAAAGGAAAGTCACCCCAGCGTAACACTACATCGAGTGAGTGGATGGTGACTAACCCCACCTACCACCAACAGCGACTAATACCTACAATAAATGACTGCCACAATTCCAGAGAGAAGACTGGATGGTCTTTACATGCTTCTGTGCAAACTACCTTGTTGATTAATGAACATAAAAGAATACATCATCCCTCAAAATTTCTCACTGGCTGAACTTTGCTCTCCTGGTTGTTTTCCCTCACATACCCTGTGGCCAGTGCTGTATATTGGTTATTTTCTACCTCATATATTGCCTCGCATACAATTTTTAGACTTTCCTGGGTGGGTGGTCCTAGACCAAAAACTCCCCACTGAATCCACGTTATAATCACGTTGCTATTCAGTAAATTGCTGTGTGATGGGTTGTCACTTGATGTAACCCCACTGTATAGCAAGACCCGAATGTATCTTCTAATGAAGTTGTTAATTCCCTAACCTCTGAGAGGTCACCATTCTTTATGTGATGTTTAGCCATAGCCTGGAGCCAAGTGGTGCGCAGTTCTGGAGTGGCAGCATAAGAGGCAGCCAGGGAGTGCTGCAGATCACACAGCATTTCAGGATCACGTTCATGTTCACGCATCTGGGCTGTTGCCACTAGCACTGTGCGGATCCGTTTTGTTAGGTCACGCACTTCACTAACAAATCCTGTGAAGTATGAAATCCAGTTTTATGCATTCCATTTATTTTACTTTCACAAAACTATGCCATGTCCCTAACTCGACTGTTGATCCAAGACTAAGTACTATTAGACTAACTGTGACACCAAACACCGAACATTATGAAATGGGAGAACGATGAACCATAGTATTATATTTCCTACAGCAAATGTTAAGACTGCTGCAAGGAAGGTGGGAATTCTTCACCAGGAAATTTTACATGGACCACAGTAAGTAGCAGTGCACGCCATGAACTGTGCATACTACGAGGTCTGTTCAGAAAGTACCCAACTTTACTCCCTAAAAAAATAAATAGCTAACCTGTTGAGCTAAGACACTAATCCTCCTCAAAGCAGGCTCTGTCTGACTTAGTACATGTAGCCCAGTATTCTTTCCACTGCCTGAAACATTTTTCTAAGTCAATCTTCGGTATCTGGTGGAGGTGCTTCGTTGCATTCATCATGATCTCTTCTATCAAATTGGGAACTCTTCAGCAGAATTTTGAGCTTGGGGACTAACTAAATGACACACAGTGCCATGTCTAGTGAGTAGGGAGCCTATCGGACCTGCAGGATGTTGTGTTTGGCCAAAAATTCCTGAATCAGTTGAGAAGAATGGGCAGGGATGTTGTCATGGTCAGCTTCCAACTTGACACTTTCCAAAGGGCTGATCTCTTCCACCAAACTGTGTCACGAAAATGATGAATAACGCTGAGGTTGTAATGTCTGTTGACAGTCTGACCTTCTGATGCGTATTCGTGATGCACAACACCATGGTAGTCGAAAAAACTGTCAAATATGCGAGAGCAGTTCACTGTGCCGTGGACCTGTTGTGCTTTTTTTGGCTCAGGCAACCCTGCATGCTTCCAAAGGGATGACTGTGCTTTGGTTTCTGGGTCGTACCTGTACATTCGTGTTGTTTCCAATGATAACAGTCTTTAGAAAGTCTGGATCACAGTTTGCGCACTCCAACACGTCTTGCACAATGTTCATCCGAGAGAAGAGATCATATGATTGCGACGAAGCACCTTGAGGAGATAACAAAAATCGACTTTATAAAATGTTTCAGGCAGCGGAAAGAACGTTGGGCTACGTGTGACAAGTCAGAAACAGCCTACTTTGAAGGGGATCAGTGTACTAGCTGAACACATTAGCTATTTATTTTTTTAGAACCTAAGATCAGGTACTTTCTGAACAGACTTTGTACTCTTTAAAAAATTGTTTGAATCAAACAAGTTAAAATGAGTTTCAATCATAACCCAGAATTATATTAAAGAATAAACTTCTTTTTTATAAGTATTTATTTAGACTATGAATGTAATCCTACACTACTAACAGACACTTTTAAACTGAAGGGACACCAACAACCTAACTTAATCAAATATATTTGGTACAGTGCTTAAACTGGATTTAAGCTCCTCTGAGATAACAAGAAATTTTTCATACAATAAATTATGCAGTAAAATGTAATGCACTAAAAAGCATTCCCACATCAAGAAGTACTGGTATATATTGATATGTTTCATCATCACTCTTGCCTAACTTCTCATGCATGCATAGTATGAAGCCTTAAAACCTGGCTTTTCTCCTTCCTAAACATGGTTCAGAGGAGAAAGGAAGTCCTAGATAAATACAAAACTACATCATCATCATCATCAATATAATCATCCAGACCTTTTTTCCTACCTAAGGATGGAGTAGGGTAGAATCCAGAATATAAGGAAAGACAAAGCACAGATACTCATTCACAAATAATTCAAGCCCATATAGTCCTGGCTCAGCCTTATACAGTGTAATGCAGGCCTAATCATTTGCACTTTTATTTATTTATTTTTCAGCAGACAACCCTTGCACCTGACCTGTGTTGTTCATGGCCTTGTCACTTGAAGCATAACTGTTAATGAGTGCCATGGACTCCTGGAAGCGGGAGTTGTTCAGGCCAATGATCTCACCCAGTAGCTGTGACACTGAGATGATCACCTGCAGCAGGAAACGTTATTTAGAGGAACATGCACTGATTTCATTTTTGTCCAGTGAAATGTATGTTTTTTGAGGAATATATGGAATGATTTTGATATATATGGATATTATTAACTTCATCTCACTGACTGCATGGTATAAAATTATAGGCAGACCCCAAAATACGATACCTCTTAGCGATTGGGGTAGAAATACCACTCTACTCCACCTAACGATGGCCAAACCCTGTTTTTTTTTTTTTAAACTTAAATCTTGGGTATAGGTTGAGTTATATACTGTTTTTAGACTTAGATTAATGTGTTTTAGTCATAGATGGGGTGAACATTGTCAGTTTGGGGTACAGTTTACTAAGTTTGATTTTTTCCACACTTATTTTTGTTGATTTTCAGATATTATTTTTGGGTTTAGGTGAGTTATTAACTGCTTTTAGGCTTAGTTTAGTTTATTTTAAAACTATTTGGGGGTTTGGGCTAGCTAGAAACTTTTTTGACTCATTTGGGTGGATTTAGGACTTGGTTAGCAGGGAAATCCAAGGCTCAAAAATGCATCCCTATACTTCACATATTAAATCTACCCTGAGATACGATACCCCACCTGGCGATGGGATTTTACTTAACCAGCGATGGGTTTTTACTTAACCAATTGCATCGTTAAACTGGGGTATGCCTGTATTTCAACAGTGGCATCACAAATGCCCCAAAAGACTAGAATAAACTAAACATTTATCATACTGTAGCAATCTACAGTACCATCTAATGCACTTGTGTTCTAAGATATCAAGAAATGACATACGAAAACATCCTGAAATATCAATCTCCAACACAATTTTCTTTCAGAAGCAAAACCAATTTGGTGACAGTCACAAAATCCATAAAAATCAGGACAGGCTTTGGAAATGTGCCCAATCAAGACTGTAGTAATGTGGTTCCATAATGTGGTTCCAACAAAGCTTAAAATCATTACCATACTCATGAGAAAACAAATAAATTATAATTAAAGATATTGCAATACAATCATTTCAATTTGCTATCTATAACTGGAGGATAATCTCCAAATGCCAGTAAAAAGTTTGAAAGGTGCAGGTAATTTCAGGTGCTTTATGGACTCTGCCAAAGGATTATGATATCCAAATTTCTGCTGGTGTGTCCTGTGGAATATTAAACCAGCCTAACTCTGTTCCTATATCATTAATTACAGTGCAACAATGGATAACTGATGGTCAAAATATGCAGTACCTGTGCAACAAGCAGATGGCCGTATGTTAATGCTGTTTTGGGTGGGGTATATAACATTTCCATATTTCACTTGAAATTTTGTACAATAAAATGCCTTGTAAACACAGAATTATCAATGACAGTAGCTACGTTTGTTAACTATTGGGAAGAAGATAAAAGAATATGGACCAGAAAAAGATAAAAGAAAATGGACCAGAAAATACTGAAGTGTATAAGACAACAAATTAATTTCCCCCTGTGGCGGGGGAGGACACAATCTGGCCGCACTGTGGACACAATCTGGCCGCACTGTGGCCAGATTGTGTTAGGAAGAATTCCGCCACCGTATTCCCTGCGTGTCGTAAAAGGCGACTAAAAGGGGCAGGGTGAGGGAACTAGGGACCCCCTCCTCTGTTTTTAGGGTGAGGAGACTGTAGCACCAGTCGAGCAGGGCAGTACTCCCAGGGAGGATGGAAAGCTGATGACAGGGAGAGCTGGAGCTCCCGTTTCATCAGCCCTCAGGACTGTTCCTGACCATCCTCCTTTGCTGAACTTTTTCAGTGTCTCAGTTACACAGAGAGTAGACCAGCATGCTCTCCTATACAAGTTTCTCTAACTGTCAACACCAAACTACATACTCGCTACACACTACACTTCCTTTTCAAAATTCAAAATGGCGTACAAAAATCATGCCTCGGAGTCCCCAGGGGGGGGGGACCATAAATGCCCCCACCATCCGCCCCTCTCCCGGTGACGACTCAAAGAGCTGCCTGGAACCACCGTCTGACTCTCTCCTTCTTCATTTCTGTAACATTCGCGGCCTTTCCTCTAACTTTCACGCTGTTGAGCACCACCTCTTCTTCTCTAAACCTCACCTTCTCTTTCTCACTGAGACTCAGCTGTCTGAGGCAACTGACAGCAAACCCTTTTCTGTATCCTCCTACTTTCTCTATTCTCGTTTCAAAGCCAAAGGTGGCTGTTGCGTATATGTACGCAACGATCTATCTTGCTCTCGTGTTCCTGAACTTGATTCTTCTGAATTCTCTACTCTCTGGCTTCGGCTTTCCTGTCATTCTCTGACTAAATATATGTGTGCTGTTTACTTATCTCCTAATTCTACTGACTATCAAAAATTCTTTGACTATCTTACTTCTACGATGGAACACATTCTATCCATTTCTCCTTTCTCTGAAATCTCCATTCAAGGTGATTTCAATGTTCACCACCACCTTTGGCTCTCCTCTCCTTTAACTGATCCACCTGGTGAACAAGCCTACATCTTTTCTATCCTCAATGACCTAGAGCAGCTTGTACAGCACCCTACCCGTATCCCTGACCGCCTTGGAAAGAGTTCCAACATACTTGACCTTTTCCTAACAACTAATCCTTCTGCTTACACTGTTCATCTTTTCTCTCCGTTGGGCTCCTCCGATCACAATCTTATTACCTTAACATGTCCAATCGCTCCAGTACGGCCTGTGGACCCTCCAAAGAAACGCCACCTGTGGCACTTTGGAGCTGCAGATTGGGAGGCCCTCAGGCAGTACTTCTTTGACTTTCCATGGAATGATTATTGCTTCCATGGCCATGAGCCATCTGAGTGTGCCTTGCGTGTTACGGAGGTTATTCTCTCAGGCATGGAAGCATACATTCCTTTCTCATATCCTCTGACTAATGCAAGAAAGCCTTGGTTTAATCACGCTTGTTCTAATGCTGTCCGCAACAAAGAGAGGGCCTATAAGAGGTACCGGAGCCAACCCACCCCTGAATCACACCTTTTATATATTTCTGCCTGGAATCGTGCTAAGTCTGTTCTTCGCTCTGCCAAAAACGATTTCATCCGTGCTAAATGTTCCCAACTCTCCAACTCGAATTCTTCTCGCTCCTTCTGGCACCTTGCCAAAAACCTTTCTAACAACTTTACCTCATCATCCTTCCCTCCTCTTTTCTACTCTGATGGCTCTGTAGCTATTTCTTCTACTGATAAAGCAGATCTCTTTGCTCAGACTTTCTCCTCCAATTCCACCTTAGACGATTCCGGTGCTATTCCTCCATCACTTCCCCCCTCTGACTTCCTATTGTCTGACATTAAAATTTCTTCGGCTGATGTGTTCTCTGCCATTACTGGCCTCAATACTAAAAAGGCATACGGTCCTGATGGAGTCCCTCCTGTTGTCCTCAAAAACTGTGCTTCTGTGCTTACACCCTGCCTAGGTAAACTCTTTCGCCTTTGTCTCTCAACTTGTACCTTTCCTTCTTGCTGGAAGTTTGCTCTCATTCAGCCAGTCCCAAAGAAGGGTGACCATTCCCAACCCTCTAACTATCGTCCAATTGCTTTAACATCCTGCATATCAAAAGTTTTCGAGTCAATTCTTAACAGAAAAATTTTAAAGCACCTTTCCTGTCGCAACCTTCTTTCTGATCGTCAGTATGGGTTCCGTCAGGGACGCTCTACTGGCGATCTTCTCACCTACCTTTCAGACTCTTGGTCATCCTCCTTTCGGGACTTTGGCGAAAGCTTTGTCATTGCACTTGACATCTCAAAGGCTTTCGATCGAGTCTGGCATAAATCTTTAATTTCCAAACTGCCCTCCTACGGTTTCTATCCTTCTATCTGTGCCTTCATCTCTAGCTTTTTCTGGTCGTTCTATAGCCGCTGTTGTAGACGGCCATCGTTCCTCTCCTAGACCTATCAACAGTGGTGTTCCTCAGGGTTCTGTCCTATCACCTACTCTCTTCCTTTTATTCATCAATGACCTTCTAAGCTGTACATCTAACCCTATCCACTCATATGCTGATGATTCCACCCTTCACCTTTCCATTCGGTTCCCGCAACGTCCATCTCAGCAGTTACTTCAACAAAAAAGGGATGAGGCTATGGCACACCTAATGTCTGATTTGGCTCGTATCTCTGATTGGGATAAAAATAATCTTGTTATTTTCAATGCATCAAAAACTCAGTTCTTACACATATCAACCCGACAAAATCTTCCTCAGGATTACCCACTAAGGTTTAATAATGAACAGTTATGTCCTGCATCATCCTTGAACATGCTTGGGGTTTCATTCTCTCAGGATTTGTCTTGGAAAGAACATATTACATCTCTTGTGAAATCTGCTTCCAAGAGATTAGGTGTGCTAAGCCGATTCCGTACTTTCTTTACCCCTGCACAGTTGTTGACCTTGTACACGGGTTTTATTCGCCCGTGTATGGAGTACAACTCTCATGTGTGGGGAGGCTCCCCACATGCAGCTCTTCTCAATAGGGTGGAGTCAAAGGCTTTTCGTCTCATTAACTCTCCTCCTCTTACTGATTCCCTTCAACCATTGTCTCTTCGCCGCACTGTTGCATCTTTATCTCTCTTCTATCGCTACTTCAATGGTCACTGTTCCTCTGAACTGTCTGCTTGCATCCCTCCACCTCTACGACGGGCACGTAGTACCCGTCTAGCAACAAACTCTCATCCCTTTTCTGTCCAACTCTCTAATGCAAGAGTTAACCGTTACTCCCAGTCTTTTATTTATGCAACTGGTCAACTCTGGAACTGTCTTCCTCTGTCTGTATTTCCTACTTCCTATGATCTCCAGTCTTTCAAACGCAGTGTGTCCAGGCATCTCGAATTGAACGGATCTTGAATTTGGCTCTCTTTTGTACTGTTTTTGCTTTTTCTTGGAAGGAACAGTATGCAGGCCCGTGGCCTTTGGTTCCTTCTTCCATGCATAAAAAAAAAAAAAAAAAAAAAAAAATT
>JAGKTI010013549.1:0-11684 GCA_018397915.1 Birgus latro
AGGATCTGAAATATATTATGGAAGAAATGTATCATGGTGACAGAGAAGACAGCGATATATTTCATGTGGGGGTCGGGTTACACTGTAGAAAGTCATAAGGGAATATTTGTACCGGTCGTTCCAGTCTAGAGCAAGTCTTCTGTTACGCCACACTGTCCATTGTGACAAGGTTGGCAATTTACCACATACTCGCCACTCTCTCAGAAAAAAATATCAAGATGTCCTCTCAAATTCTAACACATCTTCGAGATCTATATCTAGGGATTTATCAGTCAGCCCTTGCCTCCAACCTCCCACCCTCTTTCTTAGCCGTCTAGGAACAACTTCTCTCGGTGTCTCTCCCACATACAATCTCCAGGGTGATCAGCACACACATTTCTCATCCATATTCTTATGCTCAGAGGCCACAAAGGCCCCCAGCAAGGTCCTATATTCTCCATCTGCCAGGGGCCCGAGATGGTAGGGGAGATGCCGGCTGCGCAGAGCTGGGAGCCGTTGTGGGGAGCGGCTGGCCTCTCAGTGTGCTATTTAGTAAATTCTCTTGGTGAAAGGGAAGATATTTCCTGGAAAGGAGGGCTAATTGAAGAGGGACTGTTGTAGCCTGTTGGAAAATTGAGGTCGGAAGAAGTTTGAGGATGGTTTTGCGGTAGCCGACCCCCAGTCACACACAACCGGGCGCTGAGTGAGACGGCATCCCTTTCTTTCCCTTATCGCTGACACAATCATCTATTCCCTTCGTCGGATGCCGGCATAATCAACTCTATTTTCGCGTGGACGGGGATGTCTTCCGTGCTGGGGGGGGGGGGCTTAAGCCGTCGGGATCTGGTTTCTTTTGGTCATTAAGCCACATTCTCTCCCCATGGTGTGAGGGACTGGACGGCCCCCCTCACGAGGCTTTAGTGTAGCTATCACCGACCATCACTTATTTATCTCCACTTCTTCGTGACGTATACTGGTAGTTAAACAGAAGGAAGTGCTGTTTGGTGCTATAACAAAGGAAGTCCCGTTGTTGGATGTCTTAGGCCCCGTCAGCTCCAGGAAAATCTGTAGAGGCGAGTGTAATATATAACTACTATATACATATATTTTTTTTCTGCTTTTGTCTGATCATTTTTGGAGCCTTCCCACCCGGGATTATGATGATGATGATGATGATGATGATGATGGTGGTGGTGGTGGTGGTGGTGGTGATAATGAAGATGATGATGACGATGATATAATTTATAGTAGACTTTACATGCAGGTAACAGTATCACTGCATAGATAAGTGATGAGAACCGTGTCTTACGGGTGCAAGCTGTGTACCGGTACTTAAAAATTGCTTTGCTGTAAGGTGACAGTTTTCAGTGGGGTTGGAGATTTTTGTTGTTGTAGTTGTAAATTTTTGGTATTTGCTGTAGTGGTAGTAGTAGTAGTAGTAGTAGTAGTAGTTGGTGGTGGTGGTGGTGGTGGTGGCGGTCCAGCACACTTGGGATATAGCTTTAGTTGTCTGAATGTCGAAGAATATAGGGAGGATATTACTCTGCTAAGGGTAGATCTTTCGTACTGAAGGAATCACCGGAGTTCGTTTTGGACCCTTCTTACTACCAGACTTCTGCTGATGTAAATGAAGGTGTCCGAGAATAAAGTATAAAAGGCGTCATGTTACTAAAGGCGTTGATATGAAAGCTACTTTGCCGCTTATAACCACGCCGCAAATTCTAACGTGGCATTTTTCTTTCCTTTTTTTTCTTTGCCATGTCGCTGAGCATCATTCAGGAGTTCTGAAATTATTCTCAGGGATGACTCAGGCACATGGCCGACCTTCCAGTTCCTTGCTTAACCGCATCGCTGCCGTGAAGTGTTAATTGTGTTATTTTTGCTACTACCAGACGATTTTATTCAGCTTCCGAGAGACTGTGCGAACTGGAGGGGTTAGATATACACTTCAAAAATAACTTCATTAGGGGTTTCTTCGAAGTTTAACAAAATCGTTCAGTTCTTATATAAGCAATAATAACTTAAACAGTAGTAGTAGTAGTAGTAGTAGTAATTGTAGTAGTAATAATAATTGTGACCGTTGTGAAGCAGTTTGGAACATCTTTGTTAGCCCATTTGCAGTATAATACCAAGACGTCCTCGTCCCTCTTATCAGACGATTTTCATCAGCCCGTGATGAAATGGGTAGGAACTGTCTTTATTGGCCTATTGAACATCTCAATTTTTCTTGGCCATCACAAGACGATTTTACTCAGCTCCCGCAGAGGAAGGGTTTAGGAGCTGTCTTCATTTCCCCATTTATTATCATGGCATCCCTTTTTGATGACATTTGTCCGCCATTAGACGTTTTCATTCAGCTGTTTATTCCTATGACCTTCCTATTTTGTTTCGGCCACCACCAGACGATTTTAGTTAGCTCATTGTACCAATGCTCCTTTTGTTTCGGCTTCCATGAAATTAATTTATTCTAGTCTTAATTAAAAAAAAAAAAACACTCGTTATAGCTTCGCTGCCATCAGACAGTATTATTCAGCTCTATTTCCATAACTTTTTTTTTTTTTTTTTTTTTTTTGCTATCACAAGACGCTTTTCTTCAGCTGTCGTTTGACTATTATTTTTAACATCCATCTCAGTATATATTAACCATCATCGGATGATTTCCTTCAGCTGTCATGTTGGGAGTGGTCAAGCATATTCTTGTTACAGCGACTCAGTGCACGCAAATATGCCTTACCGAGACGCTGGATGTCCGGGTTGCATGCCGGCCCGGGACCCTCTCGCACGCACGCACACAAATTACTGCGCACAACTATATCGTACACAGGCATAAAATACAAGAGTAATGACAGTGCGCACGCCCGACACGCAGCCTCCTCCGCCTCCTCCTCCCTCTGTGTTTGTGATGCCGCCCTTTTTTCAGAGCTCATACCACGTCTTGCGTCACTCACTCGTTGAAGCCTGAAAATTCATTGGTTTTGTTTTCATTTTCCCTCGCTTTGTTTTCGGATTATTCCTTTCAGTACGAATAATTTTTATTATTGTTGCCGCTCAATAACGAGTTCTAAATACTTTCCCATGTCACTCTGTTTAATTTATGATCCCTCATTCTCTCTCTCTCTCTCTCTGACTAAAAATATCCCTGATTCACGCAGGATTTTGGCAGTTCGATCCCTTGCATCGCAGTTGGTTATTTATTTATTAATTTTTTGCTACTGCTACACGATTTTATGCAGCTTGGGAGAACGCCTTGGTACTGAAAAGATTAATGAATGAAGGCTATATCCAACCCTTCAGCGGCTGTACAACGCAAAATAAATAATCAGGAAATAACAGTTATATATTATAGAAATACATAATCAGATTGAATGGGTTAGGACGGTATCAACTTGCACATTACGGATTTCCTTTTATCCACGGTTGTCCCTAGTTAATCGTAGCTCTCGTTAGGTGTAGTGTCGTGTTTTAATTGGGTCTGGAGATTCTGTAACACCTCTTGCTTAGCGATTTATGTCGGACATCACACCATAGTAATCCTCTTGAATGGAACTGATGCTAATTGATTCTGTCGTAACATAGGTATACAACAACAAAAAAGCATAAAGTAAGATGGAAAAATATATTTGCTGTGAAGAAGTGCTACGAAGCCTTCATTGCCACCTACAATGCGACCCTAAATGACAGAGACGTCGATGGTTTTGATGTAGTGGGTATGTATGGATGGGAGATGTTGGTGGATTTATAAGACGGTGGATGGACCTGACTGAATGCGGGTGGCGAGATGTAGGGAGTGAGTGCTGAGTTCCGCATGGTGAGATGGCAGTTGTGAGCTGGAGGTTCTTGTTGATGTTGAATAATGATGATGATAATGATGTTTATGTTGATGATGGTGATGATGCTGTTAATGTTTATGCTGTTGATGATGTTGATGCTTCTGTTTATGACGACGACGACGACCATGATGATGATGAACACTTGAAATGTTATCTCAGTTGTGTAAATGTCGTATAGTGTAACATAATGTAGTTAGGTTATAGTGTGTGTGTGTGTGTGTGTGTGTGTGTGTGCGTGTGTGTGTGTGTGTGGAAGAGAAGGGAAAGATTATGTCCACAGGGAAGTCTAGCTAGGTACATTCTATCTGATCAGTGAATTTGTGTTTTTGAATTGCCTCTAAATAGGGGATTTGCCCTGAATAAGGAACAGGGGCCAAAGCTGCTAATCTCTTCTGCCCGAGTACGTTACTTCTATTTAATTCTTGCTACTTTAATTCTTACCGCTATTCATCGTAGGGGAAGGCACTGATGAAGGGGTTAATCAGGGCTGTGTCTAATATCTCCAGGTGGAAGTCTCTCGAGCCGAATAAATTAGTTTTTAATGATTGGTGTTATAACCATGGATCTATTAATTATCTCTCTCAGTGTGCTGAGAGTTGATTGTTGTTGGAGATATTCTTTTAACAAACTGAAGCTGGTATTATATGACTTGGCGTGGCTGCGAGGTTATGCAATACGCTCTTGTATCGGCACGCTTGGGTGCTTGGAGTTGTGTGCTGATGATATATAGTTCCTCTCATAACTCAGTGGTCCTTAAGACTTTCAGGTTTGTTTGAATGACAGCAGCTGGAATAAAGTACTAGAGCTGCCCCAACAATGAGAGTGTTAATGGTTCCAGTATGAACACTCACAGACTCCAGTGACTCGCTCTCAGCTGAAGCAAAATGTCTAGTGTGCACTGCATTAAAATATTAGAGTTGTCCAACCTCGAAAGGGTTATCTTCAGAACTTTCGTCTACAAGTCCTTTGGTAGTATGGACCACCATAATGTTTAGCGTCTGTTAATGTGTGTTAGATAGTTGAAGGGCTGGAGGTGATATGATGAAGACTACTTTTGTTAAGATGCTAACTCGCGGAATAACCGCTCTTCTGTTTTCGCGTTCGAGATTCTTTTCGTTAAGACGCAGACAATTCACGTGTGGTAGCGGCCCTGTATATATCCTCGGCTACGCGTGAGAACTGGCAGTGAGCAGTCTGTATCAGCCTTCAAAAGTATGATGTTTGGCAGTGTATAGTTTGTATCTGCCCTCAGTAGCGTGAGATTTATTTGTGTATAGCCTGTATCCCCCCCTGCTCAAAACCATAAGGACATGCAGTGTGCAGTCTGTGTCTGCTCTAAATGTGCGAGGTTTGGCAGTGTGTAGCATGCATCTATCCTTAGAATCGTGAGCTCTGGCAGTGTGAAGTCTGTATCTGCCCTCAGAAAAGCGGGGGCAGAAAATCACTCCGTGGTATCGCTGGCCATTATCTGGGTTAATATCCAGGTGGGAACCCTAGCGACCAGCCGGCTGCCCTACTCCCGTCCTTCATTATCTCCACGACACATCTTCTTTTTATGCTTCTCATTAACACTCTATCGCCATCACCGGTCCTGTCCCTCGCCAGCCGTCGATGAGGAGGCATTCTGTCACCTAGACCCGTATTCTCGTTGGCTTAAGGAGACTTCATAACACCTTTTCTGCGATTTATTTCGCCTATTACGCCTTAATATTATCTTGTTTGTTTCTGATGCAAAATATGTCGATATCAGAACTATGTGAACAACATATTAGAAAAATAAACGTATACTGTGCAAAGTAAATCGCTAAGGAAGAAGTGCTACAACGTTTCCTGAACCAACGAAAATATGGCTCTAGGAAGACCAGAGAGTTACTTGTCATGTTCCCCACTTTAGCCTTAGATGGATTAGATTCCCAAGGCCAAGCTATTACATTTGCTTCCACTTTTTACACCATTTGTAAAATAAGAGTAGAATTACTCTGGGACCTGCGCGAGGCTCTTGTTTCAAACAGTTTGGTGTAAAAAGTAACCAGCCATGTCAGATAACCTAATGGGACCACTTTTATGTCTCAGTGAGCTGAAATGAAGTACTTTTACTGAAGTTGCTGCTAGATGGCTCCACCACAAGTGTCAGCTGACAGCAGATTTTGATTCTTCATGTCAAATAACCATATATGGGACCATATTTTGTCAAAACAGGCTTAAATTAAGCACTTTTACTAAAGTTGTCGCTAGATGGCGCCACCTCAGGTGTCAGCCGATGGCAGATTTGGATTTTCCATGTCAAATTACCTTATATGACACCACTTATATGTCTCCAAAGGCCTCCTTTTAACAAATCCGACAGAAGCAAAAGAAGAAGAAGAGGAAGAACGCTGACCACTCATTGACCTTCTAGCTATCGCCGCAGGTAAAAAATACCCAAATAAATATATTTAAATAATTTTTCTTATATTGTACACTGTAGTAACTTAAGAAAATTACAGTAGATTAATATGGTACAACGATGGCGTAGGCCGTAATTTACTTAAATCTAATTGTTTTTCCGACTCCGAGCATAGCTTTAACACCCCGTTTCTTAAGGCCTAGCGGTGGTCCTGTCACACACCTTCACATATCACCACGTCAGCCCTAATACTCTCCATCCCTATTGTGTAGGCCTACATGCTACGGTTGTCTCATTCAGGATTGGAGTGATGGTATCAAAATGGTGCTTTTATGTTATGTCGGAGAGTCACGTGGAGGATCAGCTAAGTTTATTTAAATGAAATTCAAGTCATTAAGTGACTCCCTGCCTCAGCCTGGGATCGAACTTGCATCCTTTTCAGTAACAAACCACATCTCAAATCACATGATCAGTACCTACCGATCTCGTCTCGTCTTTGCTCTGCTGAAACGCTTCCTTTGTGTGCTCCCCGGGGCCTTGAGTAGCCTTGAGTAAACGAATCCATGCATAGAAGCATAGAACTAGAGTATTTTTTCCCATAGACCTATTATTCACCATAGACCTATTTTCCCCCTCGGCCTACTTTCCTCATCGCCCTATATCCCCTCCATTAACGTGTTGTCTCCTCGTCGAACTATTTTTCCACTAAACACCCACCCATCCCGCTCATCCTCTCACCTAACCCACAAACCCATCCCAAAGACCTACTTACTCACCATGTCTACTCATTACCCGCTCATTCACCCACTTCATCTTATTCTCAGCCCACCCACCCTGCCCACTAACCAGACTTACCCACCTACCCACCTTGTCTCTCCCATCCACTCATCCCACCTACCTTACTCACCTTGCCCAGCCCACCCACGCACCCACTCTGCTCACCCCACCCACGCACCCTCCCTGCCCACCCCTCCTCGCGAACCTACCCGTTCATGAACATACCCATCCGGCCACTTTCCCGCCCACCAACATACTCACTCGGCCACCAACCGTCTCCAGCATGATAACTTGCAAGTTTACACACACACACACACACACACACACACACACACACACCCACCCACTTATTTAAAAGATATATCTCTATAGANCCGTTCATGAACATACCCATCCGGCCACTTTCCCGCCCACCAACATACTCACTCGGCCACCAACCGTCTCCAGCATGATAACTTGCAAGTTTACACACACACACACACACACACACACACACACACGTACAACTGCATTTATAGAATAGATGTCTCTATATCGACGGTGGATGATAGGATTGGGCGGGGTAATTTAAGCTCACGTCTGTATTTGGCACATGGCTACTGATTTTGATCTTAATCAGTACATGCGATAATTGAAGCGGGGTCACGCAGCGCTTGATTATACCGGACCTGCTGGCCACTCATACATGGACTAAACTATTTCGCTAAATTCCTATTGACTTCTGGGTACTTGACGTTGAAACACCAGCTGATGAACGCTTATGTTTATTAAGATCACATCATTGCGAACCCAGAGAGAAAGAAAGAAAGAAAGATAGATAGATAGATAGATAGATAGATAGATAGATAGATAGATAGAGAGAGAGAGAGAGAGAGAGAGAGAGAGAGAGAGAGAGAGAGAGAGAGAGAGAGAGAGAATATCTTCCCCTATTAACCTACAGATCGTCAGATAACGAAGTAATCAAAGTGAGGGCAGGGCACACACAGAGCTGGACCCGCCCTCCCCTCTGACCCCATCTATCTCTCCCATCTATCCTAATTCCTCACCCGCGAGACCTCTGAACGGATGACGGATCTACGCTTCTGACCTCTCACCTCTCACTCGTCCGTGTGCTCTCCTCGCCCCTATCTCCTCACCTCGCCCCCTTCTCCTCAGGTTGCTTGCGATATATCACGGTGGACGAGCGGCGTGTTGGCAGTTCCACATATGTAGCGCTCGGACCCCCGTGGCGACCCCCCCTGACAGACAATACATGGTTTCAGAGCCAGGCCCCGACGTGCTGGGATTAAGTGCCCTGTTCTAGTTGGGATAGGTTTCATTGCACCTGTTCCTCTGCGATTTAGCGTAGTAGCGTAGTGTTTTATAATATTCTCTTGTATGTCCTTAATATCGACTTTATATCAGGGAAATGCTATAGGATATAAAGGAGAAAATAGATAAATTTAGTCGCTGAGGAGGAGGTGTTACGAAGTCTCTGATGCAGCCTAGAGTACGGTCCTAAGAGCCAAATTCTCGTCGGCATAGAAGGTTTCATAGTAACTTTCTCAGCGATTCATTTTGTCAGTCAAACTATTATGTACTCTTATATGTCGTTACGGGATGGAAATTTTGTCGATGTTAAGAATATGCAAGTAAACTGCAAGAGAATCTCAGGTATATTATGCAGAATAAACTGCTTGGGAAGAAATGTTATGAAATCAGTTATGCCAACAAAAAGGTGGTTCTGAGCACCCCGGGCAGAGCTGGAATCCACGTGCGTCCTCCTAATGACTAAATTGAGTGGAGGGGGGGCCGGGGTCGTGGTGTGCCCCTGACTGTACTGGGAAGTTAGAGTGTCGTTTAGATAGCCATCACGTTTTCAGTCTGTGTTTTATTCGTACTTCTTAATCGCTTTTGATTACAGCTTCAGTTGTATCTACAGCACAGATATTCTTTAACCCCGACAATCCAGTAACATGTTTTCTGTTTTATTCATGTAATACCCAGACAATATTCAGCTTTGGAGAGACTTATATAAGGGAGTGTCCTGTCGTGAATGAATTCGCCCAGAGACAGAGGACAAAAACAGAAATTACCGTACGTCCTTGGAGCGAAGGGGTTAATCTTAAGATACGAGCGTACTGTGTAGTATTTTCATTTCTGTATCGCGCTTAATGACAGATTGCTTCAATTATATGTCAAACAAAACGTCTTTCATGATTAAATAAATAGTTACCCTAATATTATAGTCTGGTGCTGAAAACGGATGGATTTAAATAAAATAATTTTGCATTTGAATCAAATACTTTTTCATTGTCTTTGTTTGTTGTCTTTAATTTTCCATGTGACCTACCATATAATTTCATCGTAACAACAGTGCTTAACAACTTCCCCTCGAAGACGTCATAGTTTAGCTTATTCATGCCGCTTCCGTACCAGTTTATTCACCTTGCGAAAGGCCTCACATTTTAGGCCTTAATGATTGCTGTATCTAATCCTCCTCCGACTCTTAAACATAATAAAATCATCTGAAGCGGAAAGGAGTTATCAAATATGAAGGATACACATAACCAACTGATGACACTATAAAGTAACTGAATATGACATGAGTAAGATTACAAGTTGAATACTAGGGGAAAAAGTAAATGACGAACCCAAACATCAGCGTGCGCGACTTTTCCTATTATTTATTTGTAATGCTTCCCCCGTTATCCTCGATTGGCACTGATGCAATTAGTGCCAGCGTAAATGTCCCATAAATTTGGTAGTTCGAATTTACACGGCAGTTTCGTCCGTGGGTGGCTGGCCAGTAGATCTAGTACAATCATGCCCTGCGTGACTTCGCTTCATTTATCACATGCACTGATTAAGATGGAAATCACTGGTCCTATGCCAGCTACAGCCATGCGCTTTATAACCCCGTCCAATCTTATCTCCCAACGTCAGTTAGTTAACGTAATATAGTATTTTTCCCGACGATGAGGACAGGGGTATATTATTTACCTAAACTCTTCAGATTCAGGGTAGTCTAAGCATTAGCCATGCCTCTTACTCTTTTTTTCCTTACCGGGAAAACAAATAAAAACTACTGTATAACTGCATACGCCATGATTTACCTGCCATATAACAGCATTGACCAAGGTCTAGCTCCTTTACATCGTGCTCCAAAAAACTCAGACCCCTGTAACATATCCTTATGATGTATATGTATATGACATAACTTTCTTCGTTCTCATATTTTCTAATTGATCAAGTGATCTCCATATTATCAGAAAGGTACATTCGTGAGTGATAGCCTCTCCTCACCCATCAGTCCTCTCCCTGGCCAGAAGGAACTCGTAATCAAGGTTTCACACCAACCGAAGATCTATTGTTGGTAGTTTGAAAGTTTCTGAACTGCACGATTAACAAAGTCATCGCTAACTGTTCCTAGTTCAGTCTGGCCAAGCTTTTAACTTCGACCTTAACCCATTCAAGCAGATGACGTATTTTGTTGCTTTTTCTTGCTATTTCCAGACTGTTTAACTTAACTTTGAAAAGGCTCTTCTTATTTAAGGAATTTGTGAGGCTATATGTAATCCCTCCAGCTGGAAAGGTGCTACCAGATCAGCATAATTCACGTGAGATAGCAAGAAGAAAGAATACAAAGCACATCATATGCTTCAAAGGGTCAACATTAGACAGAAGGTTTTCGGCCGCGACTACGACTTTTCTCCAGCCATGGACAGGATTGGTGGGTGGGTAGAAAGAAGCACTCAAGCCTATTCACACTCCTAAAATGTAAACCTTTCTGGGAGCAACAGATAGTATACGTATTTTTCTGATTAATCCAAATTGTACATAAACAGAACTATAATTTATAACTTTTGATCTAGAGAACTGAGCATTATGCAGCTAGACTGGAATGATGGACCAGGGGTATGGAAGATGTAAGGTGAAGGGAGAGAAAGGATGAAAAACAGAAACCATGCACGAGTAGAATGGAAGAAAGGCTGAGTACAAGGTCTAATGAGACATAGATCTTGGTTGAGTAAGTAGAATGGGAAGGAAAGGGGGAAATGAGAGCGAGGAAGAGGAAGGAAGGGATGGCATGATAAATATGTTTGAAAAAAAAATAAAGTTCAGTCTCTTCTCATAGAGTTGTTTCACTGAAGTCACCATACGACCTGCAGACAAAGAACGAAGAGCTAAGGATATGAGGGGGGAGAAAGGAGAGAGAGGAAAATGCGGAGAGGGAAAGGGGGGGGAGGAAAAGAGGAAGAGGAAGGAAAAGGAGAGAAAAAAATATGGAGGAAGAGAGAAGAGAGGAGGAAGGGAAGGAGACTTATGAAGGCAAGAAGAAATTAATTGCAAGAGGAAGGGTGATAAAGAGAGGATGAGGGAACAGGGAGAAATGGAGCACTCCCATCATCTATATACCACTGTTGGTGGTGGTGCATTCGCAAGAACACTCCGGACGCAGCCGATAAATCTTGGGTGGGGTCTTGTTTACAACTGTATGTTTTCACCTAGAATAAAAAAAAAATAGGAACCTGGATTGTTAATTCGTCGATTGCGTTTCGTCTTCTGGAGAAAGACTGGTACAAAGCAAAAACTGAATGTCTGCTTTATTGATCCTCCTGGAGTTATTAGCCAATAATCTAAGCCTTTGGTCTTTCCTATTTATCTGTATCAAGGAGCAGTGTCAGAGACAGTCATGTTTACCGGTCCACTGAGACTCTGATGAGAGATTT